>CAEGAE010053020.1:0-36789 GCA_903067095.1 Girardinus metallicus | reverse complement strand
TTAATGCTAACGCTATAGCCACCGGAAGTTGTCCAACCCCACATCCGCTTTAAAACGCGGAAGCGTGAAAAAGGTCTATGGGTGTGGCTTGCTTTTCTATTCATCCTCTCTATACCAATATTTTATGGAATCATCTTTTAAGACAATGACAGACTTCAGAAAATTGTTATAATTGTGACTAACTATTCCATTATTACTATGTTTGGGCTTATTCTCCAACTACTGACCTGTATTAGTTCCAACTATCTGTCCCTTCTGAAGAATAGCATATCCACAACATGCCACCACCATGTTTTTTTTCATTGTGATGGGGTCTTTAGGGTGGTGTGTAGTGTTGGTTATGTCACACGTCCTGCTAACAAAGGGACTCAGAGTAGAGCCACTTATTTGCTCCATTAATTTAGGTGGGCAGCCATATCTTAGTAGATTTGCAGTCAAATTCATTTTCAAACAATGGGTGGAACAGTGCTCCATGAGCTGTTCATAGATTTTGAAACTGTTTTATAACCTAACCTTGCTCAACGACGTCTTTATCCCTGACCTTTCTGCTGGATTCCTTGGTCTTATTTTATTTACTTATTTATTTTGAGCAGGCAAATACAACGTAAAAGGGCGCAATGGTGGCGCAGGGCTAAAACACAACCCATGTATGGAGGCCTCAGTTCTCAATGCGGGTAGGTTCAAGTCCCGACCAGATGACCTTTACTGTATGTCTTCCTCCTCTCTCATAACTCACTTTCCTGTCTAACAACTTCTAAACAAAGGCCAGTAGTGCAGACAAAACCTAAAAAATAAGACAATTGACATGAATTTCTACACTGAGACCTCCATAGAGCAGCTCTATTTATGGTACAATTACATTACAAACCATATGGCTCACTTAACTAATACAGTGATACCTGAAGGCAACACGATACACGTTGTTCTTTGAGTTATACAGGTAAAGGGGTTTATATGTGCAAACAAAGTGTGAAGACCATTTATCCCTTTTATGTTTCTTTATAATTATGTACTTCTTTGTGTTGGTTTATCATAATCCTTATAATATTAAGCTTGAGGATGTAACATGACAAAACATTAAAACATTAATGAATATTCTATTTTTTTTTTTGAGCCCCGCTGTTGTTAGAATTCCTCTTGCATGTGAGAGCAGTGACCCTATCATCCTGTTTCGAGTGGTAAACCACAAATCTTTCCACCTAAAAGCAGTGAACTTCACATAAATAAGTGCCTTAACAAGGCAGGTATTGGACGCTGATTGTAAAGCCATCTCATATTGTTTTGCCCTGATGTTAACAAGCCGTGCGAGGATGGACAGAAGATCTGCATCAGCATGTCACTGATAAAAACAGGTTTCTTTTACACCCACTTAAAAACAAGAAGCTGAGTGAGGTGCAGCAGAGCGGCTGTGACTCCAGCTGTGCAGAGATCACCGCAGCTCTCACTCAGTCTTACAGAGCCTCGGCCCTCAGCGCTGACCCCCTCACATCAAACTTGACTGCTCGTGTCCTGTCTGCACGCCGAGTTGTCGTGTAGGCTGTGTCGCTCTGTCACAAGACATGTCCCACATTTGCAGCCGCCATCGTTGGCCAGCAGGATGAGAGCGTCTGTCAGGAGAGCTGACACGCATGCCACTTTGCTGGGCAACTGACAGAGGGCCACGCCACACTGTCACTTCTCCCAGATCTATTGCCGGAGGATAAACACGGACACACACAGAGAGACGTTAATAACACAAGAGTAAACAGAGTTGGAATCTCAGGGAGTGACTGAGTGACAGGCTGGCTGGGTGACCAGCCAGGGCCGAGGAAGCTGGAGCTCTGTGTCACCCCTCATTCTTACAATCTCCAGCTGTCACATCAAACACTCTCCTCTTGTGCTGCTCGTCCTACAGACTCGGGCCCACCACCTTCCCCCATCCCACACTTCTGAACTGATATCACATCAGAAATGCATCCTGTGGTGCAAGAGAATACACTGTCCTCCAAATAAGCTCCTGGATAAATTGGTTTCTGCTTCCTCCTTTTCTGGAATTGGGTTGTGTTAAAAGAAAATTCAGACTTCAGCTAAAGAAGGAGTGAATTTTAGAGCTTTAGGGTAAATCTGACTCCGAGCTAGATGATTACTGGCAGATAAGTGAATAGAATATTTGGGTTTTGTTGAAGTGTCAGCGTGTTCATACATCCTTTTGTAGTTTCATAAACAGACTAAAACTTACTGGGACAATATACATACTGCCAAGGCCCTTGAGGATTTGGACTGAAAATTCTTTCTTTTTTTTTTTCATTCAACCAAGAAGTTTTTTTGTTATAGGAAACTAGACAGGCATCTCTGAAAATATACCAATCAATTTGAAAGGAGTACAAATTTTGAAAAAGCAAAACAAAGAAAAACAACGCAAAACAAACTGCTTTTATTCAAAAAAATGTGAATAATTATTACATAGATTTAACCCTTTCTAGATGTTTCCACTGGTATTTTGTACATTAAATAACTTAAAGAATATTGTAAACTGCAAACTTAAGATATTTCTGTTTGACTTAAGCTGACCGGACGGGTGAAGAGAGCAATAATTGAAAAGTGAAAAAGCCCATGGTAGGAGGAGCGGCAAAGAACTACAGCTTGGGCTGACACGACTCCGACTAATTATCTATTCTGCAAAAGTTGCCCTTATAGAAGAATGACAAGGAGAAAGCCATTGTTGAAGGAAAGTTCAAAGTTTTAATAGTCTATCAGATAAAATGCCATTGAAATCCATCAAAGTTTATGGTTTACACGTGAAAAATTTAGAGAAGGAACTAACTGTGTCTTGAATTATATTATTTATCAGAGTCCCACCTATATAATGTATCGCATAGATGTGGGAAGTAACACTCAGGGTCTATTTGTACTTTATAAATAGTTTATTTTTTTAAGAAATATGGTACATTTGAATTTAATGTTACCTTGATTAATGACCAATACAATTACCACTTGTTTCAATTAGTTTGCTTTGAATTAACATTAGTATAAACTCCTACGTAGACTACTTCTATAAAGGAGTGTTCCAGCATTGAAGATAAATGACATTCAAAGTCTGCAGTTATCATTCATTGATCAAAGTGTTAGATATTTTTTTTTATTTATTTAATCTATAACTAAAAGTCACAAAACTGAATATACATACTTATGTAACTGGGGTGCAATAAATGACCTAAGCTATTCAATGTAAAACATGTTTATTTGTAGCATCATTCATACATGACGAATCAAAGCGTCCTGCAAAGAAAATAAAAGTAATATAAAGCTAGCTTTAAAAGACAAAAACACATAATAGGAAGTAAAGCAGAAATCAATAGTTACACAAGAAATAGGAAATAAAAAGTAAATACAAATAGCTGGAAACAGTTAAATTAGTTGATAAGCTGAAAGAACAAGAATTGTTGTTACAAAATAAGTTGCAATAGCAATAATGTTTTCAGATGCTGCGCGCTTTATGTCCTTCGGAGTCGTCTCCAGACCCGAGGAGCATTGACAATAAACACTAACTCTACTTCTCTTGATCTGGTCCTTGGAGCTTTACGTCTGCATGTCTTTTGTGACCTGAGAGTCGTGGATGGTTCATATTGTTTCTGACATGCAAACCCAACAGGATTCATTACTTCAATTTCTATAACAATACAAAATCTATGATTTTGATTTAAGGACTGGTGTAAATTGATCAATTTTCTTGGTATTGGTCAGGACTTTGACAGCAGCATTTTTGGATGAGTTTGAGTAATGACAGTGATTTTTAACAAAGACAAACAAAAATCTAAGATGTTGAAAACAAAATCATGCATCAGTTGTCTGTCTTGTTTCAATAGAAAACCCTTAATTCTGGTGAGGTATGAGAGATGCTAATAGGCTTTTTTAGTACAAGATTTTGAATAAATGTTGAAATTTATATATGAGTACATCATTTTGGATCTGAATAATTTACTTATTTTTGTAAAGTAAAAATAAGCAATTTTTTGCTTCACAAAAATATACATTTTGTAAAAAAATGCATCCCATCTGATGTATTTTTTCTGCATCAGGTGGGATCTGAACCAATCAGAACAGTGCCAGGCAATCCCTTTAGCTTTTCCAGTCTATCAGTCATCTAATCAGGGTTAACTGTATTCTTACTTAGCTCAAACTTTACTTGTTGTCAAGTAAAATTGCTTAAACTTATTGCTTTAAATCAGCCATATAAGGGCTCATCTTGGCAGCCTGATGATTAGTTTAATTTTAGCACTGTTTATTCCCACTTTTTGTAATTCTTACTATGAATTTCAAATTTCCTCATAGGCGTTTAATCAGTTTGCTCCAATCTACCCTGCAGCATCTGCTCCATGTTAACTTACACTGCCCTCTAGTGGCTGAGAGATAAATCACACACCCTGACAGAAAAATCAAAGCAAAGCAACTCCCTTGGATCATTGTCGCTCCCAGGTGAAAGAACTGGAAAAGACAGCATGATTATGCAACTTGTTGGCCTCACATATAGAACAACACCAAGTCGGATTGAATCCTAAATTATCCTGGAATCTTGGATCATCAACACTTTAATATTTTAACATAACCATTAAACTTTTAGAATTAACATATTTTTTTACTTTTGTTTTCAGTGTTAACATAAACAATGTAATGTAACGGTTTACACTGTAGGTAAGTAGAAAGCTCTATGGTTGTGTAATTTAAAATGTAAATGAACCACTTATGCATTCAGTCCTTGGACGAATTTTAATAACTGTAATAACATTTGACCTACATCGTAATTCATGATGACTGAGATAATCACGGATTCGTGCTAGGATCCTCGGATCCTGCTGTGAGAATTCCCACTTGTGTGGCGATAAACCCTGAATGTAAAATAATGAGTCGCTATTTCAAATACAAATTGCACCAGGCCATTGCCAAAAGGTGGCAGTGTGGCTTCATGCAAAGGCTTCATCTCTAAGGAATCTGACCAGATCAAGTTTGACTGCATACAAGGAGACGTTCTGTAGAATTAAGGTGGTGAGGATCTTTTATTCACTTCGAGAGGGTTTATCTCGTGTGGGTAGTACACCAAGACTCATGAATACAAATGGATAAAACACGAGGCTCTTTGAAGACCTACAGGGTGTTAAAATCCTCTTTTTGGTCTCTTATATGTCTTAGCGTGATGCATTATGTAGGTGTGCAGACATATGGAAAGGACACGTCAGTTCTATCAGCTGCAGGCAGGAGCTCAGTGTGCTTCTCCAGAGACTCGCTCCAGTGTCACACTTGCTTAATTCCAGTAATGTTGCCCAATTAAGTATGATGTAGGGTTGCCTGCTGGGACCCTGACGTTTTGAGTTTATATTGAAGAGTCTCAGCCACTTAGGTCAGATGGCTACAGGCTCTCAACATGAATAATTAATCCCAAAATTGACCTTGCTCTTATCAGTGGCTCTTCTTGCTGGTAGCAGTTAGCCTAATATGACAAGAACAGCTGCTCGAGTTTGTTATGAATGTTATCTTCGTATGAACGTTGAAAACACATGAAAGGTGTTATTTTTATAACATGAAAGTGATAAGACATCCAATGTAAATCTCATTTAGCTGATTCATGTTTGAAGATGAAGGTTTGCTTGAACTTCAAAAAAAAAAAAAAGAGGAATATTTGAGCATGACAAATATGAACGCCTGTTTGAACAAGACCGAGTTTGAAATATTATCAAACATACTCATTTATTTAAAAGGAAATAGATAATACAAATGAAACAATTTTCATTTTGTCACATAAATGATTTCATGAGTCATTAACAGCGCAAAGAATCCAGTTTTCTCAGAGAAAACTCATTTGGCCCGCTGCTTGCAAACATTTCTTCTATGAGCTTTATGTCATGGGTTGCTTTGACACAGGGCGCCTCCAAAAAGTGCTTTCTGTGAATTAAATACTGTACAGTGCAATTCCAAATAAACAATACATCACATCTGATCATTCATTGGTAAACATCTTTTATATCAAAGAACATAAATCTTCAGTTTCTTCAATACAGTAGATTTATAAGAGAATTCACACAAACTCGGCACAGTCTTTCCAGTCTTAAAGTATTTCACATTTAATGACCTCCCTTTGGATTTCCACCACTGGTTTCTGATTAATGTTGGGTTTTTTTTTCTGGGTAACCTCCAGTTCTGTTTCTCAGAGCGCAGACTCACCCATTCTTCTCACACTTCAGCTGCCCTCTGCTCTCCTTAAGTTTGTCCCTCTGACTGTCTGCAGTCTTGGAGTCACCTCTTAGGTCACACATCACGGCTCGAAGGGTTCTAAATGTGTCCATCCGGGTTATCTGGGCAGCGTGAAGCTTCACTTCCGAACCCTGAGATGCACTGAGGGAGCTGAGGGAGCGCACCGAGGACAGGTTGTGCTCTTTTCCAGAGGGACGGCGTGGCGTGGTCATGGTGCCGGGGTCCTCTGTGTGCTCCATGTCTCTGATGACCTCACACAGGTAGCGAGCCAAATCCTGGCTGGAGAAGGAGAAGGCTCTCTGAGAGCGGCGGAAGGTCAGAGGGGACGACAAGGTTTCTGCCTCTGAGGGAGGGACAGCCAGACGCAGGGCAATAGCAGCATTGCCATTTCCATTTGACATCCCCTTTTTGTTGTTGTCTTGAGGAAGCTTAGTCTGTGGGTAGGAGCTGGTGTTTTGTGGATAGCTGTAGCGGAGGGATTGTGCGGGGCTGGGCTGGAGGGAGCGCTGCAGCTCCACCATGTTAAAGGCATTCTGTGACAGCAAACAAAGAAAAGGACAAAACACAATAAAATATACATTTGTTTTTATACATCTAGCCGATAAGAACAACGCTGCACATGCCATAATGACTAATGCCATTTTGTCATAGTGCATGACAATTTAACCAGTGTAGCTCAACTGATGATTCTGAGAGTAAATGAGCCTGTTACTTAGAGTAAGATGGGAATCCTCAGCATAGGAAGGGAAATTGGCAACAACAGCTCCTTTGATCAGCCAAGTAATTAATTATCTGTGTGAGGGGATGGTGTTCTGCTCTTACCAAGCCTATTAAAACTGAAGCATTAACAGCTATTGGTGCTTTTTTGCTTAATTTCATCTAATTGACTTGCATCCCTCAATTTTGCAGCAGAGAACATTTTATGTAAAATGTTAATGTTTACTTTCTCAACTGTGTCCTCTTTTGTGTACTTAGTCCCAAAATATACTGTGATGACATTTATAATGCCTTGCATGAGCATTCAGAATATCTCTATACGTTTTGTCACATTACAACCACAAAGATTAGACAAGATTGTTAATAATATGATAGACCAATGCAGCATAATTATCAAGTGAATTGAAAGGATATTTGGTCTTCGGTGTATTTTTGAAATACACTCAAGACACTAAAAAAGGTGAAATGTTACTTTGCCCCTTTACTCTAAAAACCCTAAAAAGAATAAAGTGGAATCAACGCTCATTTGAAAGTCACCTTATTAAATACTATCTCACTGTGTGTTATTTAAACTCAGTGTAATTACGGTTGCTCTGTGAAGACTTAAGAGGTTTGTTCAAGAGCAATTATAAACAAACAGCATCACGAACACCAAAAAACAGAACAATGACAGGTAAGAGAAACACTTGTGGAATAGTTTAAAGTAGGTTATAGAAACTAAGAATATGGCACTACTGCAAGTCTGCAAAAAATAAGGGTGTCCAAGTATCGAGATGGGCAAAGAGAGCATCAATCAGACAACTTTTAAGAGCTCAATAGTAACTCTGGATGAGTTACACTGAATACGGAAGAAAACTGGTTAGCAAAAGACTTGAGTCTGGGGTGAAAGTTCACTTTCCACTGGGGCAACAATCCTGGACACACAGGCAAAGCCACAATGTAATGCTAATATCCAAATGAGAACCAGTCTCAAACTAAAGCTTATTGGTACTTTCTACCGAATCTGATTGAGTACATACTAGTTAAAAAAAAAAAAAGTCAATGGGTGAAACTAAAATATTTACCCCAAAGACTTGTGATATTACGGCAAAAGTCCAATGAAGATTGTGATTGTAATGTGAAAAAAATGTATAAATGTTTAAATATCATGTTAATATAATGTCAGTAAGTCACTGTTAAGTACCGAGCAATTTTAAGTACTGTTTCCATGTTTACAAGATCGACTGGAAATGCATTTACCTGGTCCTGTTCCCCGCCACCTTCCTCGTCGTAGTTGAGCACATTTTCTCGGATATCCTCCCACTCGCCGTGGTGTGCAGACACATGGTAAACACCCTCCTTCAGGCCCTTGTGTCTCCTCCAGCAAGAGTAAAGAAACAGCCCCAGCATCAACACTGAGGGGTGCCAGAGAGCGTGTTAGCACAGCAGGGAGCACTCACGCATAATTAAAATGAGAAGCTAAGCAGCAAAACGACATGCCTTTGGATGTAAAAGGAATGAGAGCGCAAAGTTGTGATACAAATTTTAAAACTCTAGTTATAAACACCCACTCTAGCATTTCCATGCCAATAAGTACATTTTTTATCAAAAGCACTAAAAACAGCTGACATTATTTGAAACAAATAACACATAATGCATCACAAATACGAAAGCCATAACACTTATTCAATCCGAAAGTCCTGTTGGCTACCTTGGGCATCAAGTTAAGAGGCACTAATGGAACAAACGTGGAAATGGAGGCACCAACCTTTCCATCCATTCTCTTTGATGTTGCCTCTCTGTTTCCTGTCTTATCAAAGACCGCAGCTCCTTGGAAACCTATTAAATAAATTTGTACTCCTCCCAGCTTAAACTCGGAGCCTCAGTGGCTCAGCTAAACGTGGGGAGGAATACTGTGGAAGCTGAACAGGAAAAGGTCCTGAAGCACACACATCAATCATATCTATTGTGTGCTGAATTATACAACATGCTGGACTGACCTTTAAAACCCATTAATCTCAACCAATATTTTCACCCTGTTTGCCATCCTTCATGTTCAGTTTTTTTCTTCTCCTTGCTATCTGTTTTCACTACTTTGAATCTTTTCTCTGTTCTCGCTCTCTGTTTTATTGCTGCTGTTGCTGCGTGTTGGAATGTCCTTCCCTGCTTACTCCCCTCGTTCTCACTCATTAAGTCTCTCCCTGATTCTGTTTTTCCAGTACCTCTCTGGCCTCCTCTGGCCTTAGCTTTTATCTCGCTCACAAGATGGGATCCATTTCACCTGGAGTATCTTACACGGAGTGAGCTAAGTACTGATTTAATTGAAAATCTTGAGAGAAATCTGAGATAATGGCATTAGTCCAGGATTTTTAAAGTAATTGCTTTGAGGGAGAATAATACAAGCAATGACTCTTTGGTGGTCACACGAGCAGAGAAACACAACTCCTACAGAGGCAATCTGCAAAGAAAGAGGTGAAGGAATCCTTTTTTTTTTTCTGAAAATCACTGCTTTTTCTCAGTGAGGAAGAGGAGCTGTCTACTTTTAAAACTGGAACAAAACCTTTTGATAAAACATAGAGTAACTTATGATAACCTAAACCATTGCAGGGGGGGCGCGGGAAGCGGTATGGATGAATGGGTAGAAAAAAAATAAAAAACAACGATGAACAATGTGTGCGCTGGGGTGAGGGGGGGTGTTTGAGTGGATGTATAACAGGGAGTTTCTAAGAATCTCTCTATCATCCCTCCTCCCTCCCCCCTGGACACACAACGTATAACAGGAAGTCCGTACCCCCACCCCAACCCCTGCTCACACACATTGTTCAACCAGACAGTCAGAGTCTAACTCTCCCTACTTATAATCCATGGGGGGGGGGCAGATGTTTGGAAACCACTGCTATATAGACGAGGTGAATTGAACTGAATAGGTTTTAGTCGGTGGAGTGAAGGTGCTACACACTTTTATTTCTATGCTCCTCTCATTTCAGACAAAAAAAGATTTGAAGGATTCCTCTTAAATCCCCAACTGACCGTCCTCTGTATGAGGTGGAGGAGAGAGCAGTATTGATCAGCTGACCTGGCTCCTTGACTGTTAACGCCTGAGCAGCCTTGAAGAAAACGCCAGAATCTTGATAAGGTGCCAGCTCGACGGCAGCTCTTATACTTACCTCCAGGATTACGTGGCCTTCTAGGTGCAGCCTGCAGGCCCCTTCCCTCCAGCATCACCTGAGCTGCCGTTAAACACATAACTGCAGTGGAGGAGTGAGGTGGATGCCAGATTGAGGCTAAACTACGGCCCCCTCCATTGCAAGCATCCAAAATTAGATATAAGTAAACAGACACTGGTTGCTCTATACCTGTGGCAACTGCAACACAGAGTAGAGTGCGAGTGAATGTGCAGCTACACTCCAGTGAGATCAATATCCCACAGGGTAGAGCACAAACATCGCAGTCATTCGTCAATCTATAACACTGCTGCTCCTCTGCCCTCTAACCACTACTATGAACAGGGCATTATGATGTTAGACTGGACTGGACTGTGCATTATGAATGAGAGTGGAAAAAACTGTAACCAAGCACGATCCCTGAATTTAACTATTTCGCTGCGCCTCCAGTCTGAGAGCAATGAGGGGAAAAAAATGAGCTGTGAAACAGATTGAACATCAGTGGGGAAAGAGGTAAAATGGGAAGAAATAAAAACTGATGAAGATGGAAATGAGACAGGTGAGAAATGAGAAAGAGTTGGGAAATAATTTATTTATAAATTTTTCAGGGATGAGGGGGAAAAAATAGGTGGCACTTCATGCAATGGCTTTGGAACAGAGCCCATCTGGACAACTAATTCCTCTATTCATCAAAATACACAGTGTCAGAGTTGATGTTTGACTAATGAGCATTGGTCAGACGATCTTGTTCGGTCAATAACCTCCACCGATCTCACACTCTGCTTGCCCTGGGATGCTGTAATAATGGATGATCATTTTAACTTTTAATGTATGTTGAGGCGGAGTAAGAGTCACCTTTATCTAGCATCCAGCCAGCAGCCTTAGCTAAGCCTACTGAGAATGCATTTATAGCAGTAGTTCTTGTGGTGATGAGCCTGAGGATCATCATTAAACAACTGTTGTTTGTGCTGTAAAAGCAGCTGTTTTCTAAATTAAAGGACAGGACTAATTTTATTTTTGAACACAACTAAATATTCTGCTTGCTTCCAGTTGAGGGAAAATATTTGAGTTGTTTTATTATTTTTTTCTAACCTGTGAAAATGTAATTACACTCACCAACAAGTGTTAGTCCTGATCCAAACTACATTACGGAGCAGCCTACAACTCCTGCTGAGGTGAAAATTTTGCACAGTGAATATAAATGCCTCATCTGCAACAACGGACAAACTGCTTCTGTGTTTTTCTTTTTAGGCTGGCATTGCAAGTAGCTCATGAATTTCCATGAATGAGGCCAAGGCCACACCTCATCAGTTTTGAATTAATTATCAAATATTGCAGACAACTTTATGTTTCATTGGGAAGTGTCAGAATAACTGATCACCTAATACTGGCCACATGGCCCTTGAGGGAACGTCGAGTCAGTTATAGGCAGGGACAGTATATTGAATTGCCGAGGCGTTTCATATGACACAAAGACTCATAAACAGCAACACAGCC
Source organism: Girardinus metallicus (assembly GCA_903067095.1). Lineage (NCBI taxonomy): Eukaryota > Metazoa > Chordata > Actinopteri > Cyprinodontiformes > Poeciliidae > Girardinus > Girardinus metallicus. Next base: position 25,207 of record CAEGAE010053020.1, on the reverse strand, counting down.
GTTCAGAGGGAAGCCAGTCCAACAACATGTAGGCTATTTGTCTTTCTATTTTTGTGAGCACCAAAAAAAAGCATAAAATTCCTGATGTGATTCCAACACGATTAGTTTATCTGTTTCCTCGACCTTTACAGAGTAGGATTTTCCATCTTTTCTTTTTTTTTTTTTTAAACAATTGGAGTAGAAATATTTTTGCATACTTATTTAAAAGAAAAAAAAAAACCCTCCGGCAGCAGATGTGGGTAGATATTGAATCTTGATCCTATCAGGTCTTAACACAGCTTATGAAACCATCAACCATGCAGTTTTATTCATCTGTTTACACAAGGAGGGCAAGTGTCATCAGTTCAAGTTAAGAGCTGAAATATCATTTGAATAATCAGTTATCTGATGCCCTTTGTGTTGCCTGTTAAACAATTTAACTGATGTTCCTTAGTTCACTAGAGCTCGATATGTTGTTAATTTGCTCCTAAACTTTTAGACCTGTAAATATCACTGGTTATTCTCCTGTTTATTTTTTAAATTTTATGGACTACATGAATAATCACTGCAAAGATAACTGAGAAAAGAAAGAGATGACAAAGACAAGGTCTGTTATGAGTGCTCTTTTTAAGCTGTGCATAGAAAATTTCATTGCATGCCTGTACAATGAGAATTAAAAGAAATTGAAGGAAAATATAAGAAAACATCACTGCCTTCCCTTTGACCTTCTTAAGGGGCCTTATGTGGACCTCATAAGTCTTTTTACCCTGTGCGCAGTCTGGCGGGGTCGCACTGACCCTGTCTGCGCTTTTGCGAGTATATTTTTTTTGTGTGTGTGGTTTCAGAAGCTGACACCCGGCTGACCTACTGTCCGATCATGACTTTTGCTGCACTCCTCCTTAGCATCGCATTGAGACCCCGGAAGGGTTAAATCATGAAATAACTTTTTGGTTCAATTGTATTAGTCGTCCACCTGATTGCTGCCCGACCTCTGACCTTTAGAATTAAGAAATCAATGAAACAGGATTTATCAAAGCTATTTTCATTTTGGGCCAATGTTAAGATTATGAATCTTCAAAGGGCTGATTGTGGCAGGAAATATTGATAAAACTACCCACTAAACTGTTAAAATATGACCAAATAGCTGTCTCTGAAATTGCTAAGTATTTCTTAAAGTTAAATAACAATGAACATCTTTTCACATCAATATATTTGGCAGCATATAAATAAAAACTGGTTTAACTGACCCAATGATATTTAAGCAAACAATTGTTACCTTGAAGGTTTTAGTCATGTGACCCTCAAGAATGTAGAGTGTCACATAAAAAGTGGCACATCATGCAGAAATTTAGGCAAATTTCAACAAAGGGAAAGAAATGGATTCACTGGCATCTATCCAGGTATAAAGGATGACAAAGCCATTTGTAAGGATCAGGGACTCCAGCAAACCACAACGACAGCAATTATCCACAAATTAAGATAACATGGAACAGTTGTATACCTTCCTAGGAGTGCCAGTCTAACAAAGTTTCTCCAAGGACACATTGACAAAGTCTTGCTTAGAGCCTGGTTTGCTCATCAAAACCCAAGTTTGTTTTTTGTTTTTTTTTCATATGTACTTGCAAAGCTTCGCCCAACCTTCATTAACATTAGCATCAGCAATAAAACTCTAAACTTCCAACTGCTCACTTCTCAGCAGGCACAAAGGAGAGAGCACATAACCCTCATCGTATAATTATTGATTTCAAGATTCTGCTCTTAAACTACAAAGCATTCAGAATCCGCTCTCCCGTTTACAGACCCGAACTCATGACCTCACATGTCAGAGTGCAGCCTTAGATCATCTGATGAGCCTTCAAAGAGAAACTTTGGAAGGCTCATGCAATCTCCCACAGCTTATATATTCTATAACTTTATTTTCTGTCGAAGCAGCTTTGAGTTTCTACTTGATATCTTTATTTTCAGACAGATGGACAGACGAGCAAAATAATTGGGTCTCCTTCTCATTTTTCATATTTTGTCGAATTACAACACAGTCCTATCTATTTTTCAACGCATGTGTTCTGTGTTTTATTTGTAATTATAACTGTGGGTCTTATGAGCGATGTTTCCCCTAGTTTTGCACATCTAGCAACTGAAATTTTTAACTATTCTTTTTAAAATAGCTTAATTTCACTCAGGCTTTATGGAGACAAGATTAATTTATATGGTTTGGCACCAATTTTAACGTGGATTCAAGTCTGAGCTTTGAGGAGGCCATTATAATACTGCCATATTCAACAAATGAACCTGTTTTGATGAGGTTTGTATCAGATTAAAAATCTTTTCAGATTTTAGTTTGAAACTTTTTTTTTTAATGCCATGTATCTTTTTGTTCCTCTTCCTACTTTATGTTGGTCTCTCACATAAAATCCAAATAAACTGTCTTAAATCAATAAACATATTAATGGATACCTGCAGTCGCATCACGTGTGCATGTACAAAGCTCCGATACAGCTAAAAATCTATGCTTAGCTTTGTGCTTTTATTCTTAAAAAAATATAAGTGAACATCAGCTTGAAGTTCACCTTAAACATTCTAGAGTGATAAAGAGGACAATCAAAGATGTCCCCACTCCGCTTTGCCTGCTGTATGAGCTGCAAAGAAACTAAAGTGCTCAGTGGGGAGATAACGAATTGATGAGGTAAACAATAAGTTGGCCAATTAGGAAGTAAGGCAGAGAGTGAAACTGACTTCTACAGTTTAGACAATAAGAGACAGGAGTAAACAGACATGAAAAATAAAAAATAAAAAAGAATCTCAAAATCTCAACAGAGTTTTCCTTAGTTTTCCTATGAATCACAAATGAGGACAAGCAGTGTTTCTCTTATCTCCATGCTTCCCTTCCTGTGTTTCCTGTTTCACCAACTGTCCATAGAGAAACACATCCCAGCATAACTCAAGAGATCAATAAAGCAACAAAATATGCGGCTGTGTACAGAATCAACAGAAGTGAGAAAAAAATAAATAAATAAAACAGCTGATATACAGATCAAGCAAGTATTACATGATGGTACAGTGACAATGAAAACGACAAAACAATACAAGATGAAAGATGGTAAAAAAGAAATCAAGACAGACGATAACAATGTTTAGTTACCATATGTAGAAGAGGACATAGTCGACATAGCTACCTAGAAAGGCCATGACACAGATGCTGATGGCAAACATGGAGCTGAGGCTGAGGCTGCTGCTGTCCTCGCTGTGGAACACGGCGAGCGCCACCTCACAGTGCCGCCCTCGGTAGCCCTCGCTGCAGTGGCATGAGTAGCGGGACGGCGAGTGGGCCACGCATGTTCCGTGTCGACACGGCTGGCTGGCGCAGAGTGTGTAGATGCACACTCTGCCCGAGGAGGTCTCTCTGGTCATGTGTCCCGGAGGGCACCTGTGCAAAGAAGATGAAGAACTGTAAAGTAGACACATGAGACACTTGGGAAGCTGTCAAATAATAATAATAAAAAAAAAAAGAACATTGAATTTTTCAGGAGTTATGGCGTCTAAGCTGATGGTGTAAAAATAAATCCCTCAAGAGTTACACCTTTTATATCAGATTCAAAGATATGTTCTTTGAAGGTTACAGAATGTTGACTGGAAACGGAAAAGAAAAAAAGGAACAAGAAACCGAGACGCTAAGATTGGCTTTGCAGCAGCAGTCCCCCAGTATATTTGAACAAACTATCCCCTGAATATCACTCATCCCTGCCCCCTGCTTCTCTGAGTGCTTTGTATCCCGAGGCTGTGCTGCAATCACAGAATATGGATGCCAAAGTCCCCACTGGTTTGGAGTGTTGAAATCACAGCAAAGAGACTTAGTGATCCTGCAGAGTTTAAAGGGCCAGCCAAAACTCTTACAGTCGCTGCTGGTATACGCTTTTCTTTAAAGTTGACTCAATATTTGACACTCGGCATGCAACTGGTCCACTTGGCCTCGTTGCCATCTGTTGAACAATAGCGCATCAAGAAACGATAAAAAAATCACACAAAATTATCATACTAAGGACGCAAATCCTCCTTTCTCTGCATTAATTTATGTATGTTTTGTCATCTATTATTCATTCAAATGCAAGTCTTGCATAAATAAAAGCTCTATGACTTCTAATTTTCTGCTATGAAATGAACAATTGTTGACTTTGGACCACCTTAGAAACAAACTCTTAAGTCAGTCATTTTCAGTTGTATAATTATGACTTCCAGTTGTAATGTAAAGAACCTCTATGTTACCTTTTACTGAGACATGCAGCTTAAATCACATACAAAACATATTCCAGAAATATTACCAAAATTGAATGTATCTTGACATAGAATAGTCTACTTCTTCAGTAGATTCAAGTGTATCTAAAAAAAAATAAATAGACAATTACAAAAAAGCGCAACATTTCTTCCCAGTCACCTCGGAAAGTGATATGATCACTTACATATTTTGTAAAGTCATCACACATATGTTGATATATTCCAATTTTAAGGATTACAGAAAATAAAAGTCCCAAATTCAGTGCCTCAGAAAATTAGGATACTGGGGAAACGGTCGTTAATGAAAATGATGGTGTCATATCCTAATCAGTCAATGAACTCAAAACACCTGCCTTAACAGATATCCAGAAGACAGTCATGAACACCCTGACAAGGGTGAGCCACAAAAGGTCATTGCTTAAGAAGCTGGTTGTTCACAGAGCAAGCATATTAACAGAAACTGAGTTGCAGGGAGAAGTGTGGTTAGAAAAAGTGCACCACCAAGAGGGCGAATCATAGCCTTGAGAGGATTGTCAAGTGAAATCCACTCCAGAATTTGGAGGAGCTACACAAGGAGACTGTGGCTACTCTACACCAAAGTCCACAGTCAATGCAGCTGTATAGCAGAAAATCTTAGAGCACTTCATGTTTCCCTATATGGACAAGCCTTTTTGGAAATGCTGGTTTTATTTTCCAGCAGGTCTTGGCGCCTGCTCATGCTGCCAAAGGCACCAAGGCTGGTTCAGTGACCGTGGGGGTCCAGTTCATTATTAGCCAGGAAACTCCTCTGACCTGAACCCCAAAGAAAATCCATGAGAATCAGATTTGTTTATTGAAAGATACAAAACATGTGTTACATTTAGGTAGGAAATTCTCTGAAAAGATTTTGTATAATTTTTTACATCATGACAAAAGATTTTGCTTTAACCTGGGATTTATAGGCTTTGTATGGACCTTAAAGCCAGAAATGACAATATTTTTACCAACAAGATCATTTCTGAATGTAAAACCCTGGCATTGGGTGTCCCACAGGGTTCAGCTCTGGAACCTATTACTTTTGTCCTATCATCATCATTTTATACATTCTACCTCCTAAGACTTATTCCTGGAAATTTCTTACCATGATAGCATTATGATAGCAACATTCAGTCTATTGCTGAATAAGATAAGTTCTCATCTTTGATTAAATGCCTAGCCAGGAGGTATGCTTTTCATTCTGCTATGTCCTTGCAGCATCATTTAAGACAATTAATAAAAAGTAGTGGTTTTACAAACTATAGAACATCTCTGAGCTTTAAAGTAGTTTGTAAAAAAAATGAGTCTAAAATGATTATTTACACTTTTATGTCTACACTAAAAAGAAGCAACAAATTACAGCCATTTTAGTGTCTTTGCACTGGCTGACCATACATTTTAGTCATAACTTTTATAGCCCTACGTGGTTGTGCTCTTGTTTATATTGCTGGTATATAGAGATTGATACCTCCTCTTCTAAAATCTGGTCACAGGTTGCTTGTAGTGCCATGGACTCATTATGAGCTCACAGAAAACACATTGTGTTTTTGTTCCATATTTTTTAGTGTTAAGTCCTTGTGCCGATTTATTTCCAATATTACTACATACTTTCCTATATTTTCCCAAACAACATTTTGCTCTTTGCACTTTGCTCTAAGGACATATAATTTCATTTTGTAGAATCATACGATAAAATGCATACTTATAACAAAACTGTTCTGGTTTTGAAAATGGTTCAATTATTTTGGAATCAATTGGATTGTATTTAAGTGGAGGGAATTTTTTTTTGCTAGTTTTGTTAGATGGAACAATAAATATAACATGTACTGAACTCAAGTTATTTATCCATTTATTAATAATTAATTATAATTAATTATCAATGTTGCTGATTCAAGGCTGTGCTCAACTATTAAAAACATATTTTAAACAATGTTTGTCACAGAGATCCTAAGCAGATCAAAATAAGTAATTTCTCATTTGGATGGTCAGATTTGTGTATTAAGTTTTCAATGTATTCCTTTCAAGGGACATTCTGACATTCTACTTGCTGATTCATGGCTTTGCTGAAGATCACATTAAGCAAAATTTCAGTATTATTTGCAAGTCATTTGAAGTTACTCTGAATGTGGAAATGACCTTTTGCATTTCCTTTGAGTATTAATGAGTGCCACCTTTTAGCTGGTCCACATTATTTAGATTGGATAGATACAGAAGATAAAAATGTAGAATAGGTCAGATAGAAAGACAGAAAGGCAGACATAGTTTTTAACTTTGCAAAAGTATAAATTGACTGCTGACATTTCTAACTTCGTCATAAGTATGGTAATCTGATGCATCCTTTGTTTTTGGAGATCTGCATGCAAATATGTGCCGAGCGTGACTGCACACTTTAAGACCGCTTTAAAATGTTTGGTTGTTTATTCTCTATATTTACAGCACCTGCAATCATGCTGTCTCCAGAGGTCCAAGCAGACCAAGGGAGGGGAGCAGTGGTGCTTTCTGCAGGCATCTGAGACGCAGCCGACAGAGACGCCCTGTGAAGCGACCAACATCTGAAGTCCTTCTGAATGCTGGTCCTGATCCAGGGGAATGGAGCGGCCGTTAAACTTCACATCACGCAAACAACCTGGCGAAGACAGAGAGAAATAAGAGAAGGGAGACACTAGTCCTCAGGGCAAAAATCTTTTAAAGGCACACATTTACACGGCAACAAGAGTGTAAACTGGAATATGCAGGCACACAAGCTTCAACACTCGTAGACTTGCTGACATACCTGCCGACCAATGCTCTCACACTGCCAAACATACAAACAGCCTCAGGCTATGCTCTCAGCATGAATTTTTCTTTCTGGTGTTTTTTTTTTTTTTCTACCAGTTAGATTCTTCGCTCTGTTGAAAGCACAAAGTCTTCTGCATCATGTAAATGCATATCAGTGCCACTGACACACTCTGTTTATTTGTTTTGAACTATGGCATCAAAACACATTTTGTTGTGTAACACCTAGGGTCCAGGAAGAGGTAAGTCTGAGTATCAAATCCACTCAAATTCAGCTGGAAGACACATTCCTTTGAAAAAACAGATTATAAGTTAATACTACAAGTCATTAAGGAATTTCTCCTTCATTTTCTTCACCTGACCAGAACTTTAATCACCCCCAATTTACAGTGAATTATAAAAATATCTGCCATTTGCAAATCTTCGACGTCATGGTTTTCTACATAAAGTGACAAGTGAGGCAACACAGAGCTTTTGCAAACCTCTTTCAGTCAGTGGTCCTTGAGATACTTCATTAAATTCTCTGTTCGTCACTGAAATCATTTCAGAAAATTTGAAAAAGCGTACACCTGTCAACTGTATATATTGTTCTGTCTTACTGTGTGTGAACAGAATCCAGCAGAAAACAAGATCTGAAGGTAAAAACGCAGGTAGTTTTTACAGAAATTATTTGTTGTTAGCAATGCATTTAGTTTTCAAGCAGAAACCTACCAAAGAAGCTGCGGTTGTGTCCTGATGGGAAAGAGTTCCCAAGCATCACCACAGAGGGGTCAATAATGATCTCCTGACTTTGGCCGGGTGAGGCGGTGATTTCAAGTCGACCCCCACCCCTATCCAGCCTCAGGGTGAACTCTCTGCCGAACCGATCCAACTCCACCTCATGCCATTCCCCATCATCCAGGCGGTGGTACGGCAGTGAGATATTGTAGTCTCCGTCTCCCAGGTTGTAGAAAACAGCCAGCAGGCCTTGAATCACCTGAAAACACAGTGACAGCTTTGTAAAATTCTTATACTCCAAGTGAAAGATTGAAAGCATTTTGATAATCAAGATTTTGCTCCAAGTTTGAGGCATCCCAACTCTACAGTTGGGTACTTTTGTACTGCTGTAAAACAAGCTGTTCAGTTTTGTCAGCTGCTGCAACAACACTATATCTCTTAGTATAGATTTCAAGACTCAGGAGTAAAATTGCAAAATGAGGTGCCACGAAGCAGACTGACAGTCTGACAGAGTTGGATTTCTGCCATATTGCGCTGTGTTGATGTGCAAAAAACAGCTCTTGAGCATAACAACATTATAAGAAGTAGGCCAGCTCCCAAGGTGAGGAAAAGGCAGCTAAGGGTGAGCAAGGCAAGAATTGTGAAATTTAAGCACCCATACAAGCCCGTCTGCTGTAAAACCTGGCAGAAAAGTGGGATGGAAATTCCAGCGGTAAGAATTTATTCGGCAATTTTGCAGCAATGATGCTCTGCCAGGTTGCTCCACACATCACTGCATGGCAAAGTCATCCCGAAGGCAAGGTATACATGAAACAACAATTATCTTCAGCAGTTAGGGATGAGTGAACACAATGGACAAACCAATGTGAGGCTTCCCATAACTGCAGCTTGTACATGTCCTGAGCTTAATTGGAAACAGTAGGTCTAGATAATTCACAGTCAGCCCGGCATGCATTAACTATTGCTCCCTCAGCAGAAGCCCCTTTCTACTGGACGAACATAAATGCACACCCATTTATGAAAAAAAAAGTCTAAGCTCAATGTGATTTCCCTACTGCTTCATCTTGCCTGTAGTGCAAAGCAGAAATTGTGTTTAAAAAAAAAAAAAAAAAAAAAAAAGAAGGTTAATCAATGCACAGGTACAAATGATTATATAAACTTTCTGCAGTATCCTTTGAGTCACATGCAATCATCCCTTCTCAAAATATATTTCAGCATATTTCTGAGGTCTGAACTATGTCAAAGCTCTGATTTTTTACTCTTTTCAGAAGTTACTTGTGGAGTTTATCCCAGACACCCTCTAAAAACTTCTTCTCAGCAAGCATTACTCTAAATGTTTTCTTTACAGAGAGGCTGAACTCCTCTGAGAACCGAATGCAGTTTCTACTCAGCCTGCCCTTGGTAACCTCTGTGTGAAAAAGTACTTATTTATTCAGTGGGCACTCAATTCCATATCTATCCATAAGAAAGAAAAAAAAAAAACTGGGGCAAAGAAGCCGCCCTTTAAATTAGAAGGTTTAGTCAGAAAACACTGTAGGGTTATGTTCAAGTGTTTCTGTGTGTTTTGGGACAACAAGGCTGAAAATGTTTCAGCGTGTTTGCTGCAGATAGACATCAGAAGCTTTATACAGCTCACCAATTCAGTTCCACAGAGGGTTTCGCAGAAAAGCTCCACAGCCCTCACACCACACATTAAAGCCAACAGCCTTTTCCTTCTCCTGTCACTGTGGGACTGAAACGAGGGAAGGGGACACTATTGTTTTTTTCCTCATGCAGCATAAAAACTAAAAGAACAAGGGCTGGTGCTTTAAACCGTGGTGTCTGACAAATAAGTGCCAGCACAAAAACGAGATGTTTTAACAGCAGACTGGCAGTGTGAAATCTGTAATAGAAACAGTTTCGGTGCAACAAGGTGACCTGTGAGTGACAGTCCTACCAGAGTCAGTTACTTCCAGGCACTGTTCTCACTTGGCCTGTCAGCTGGTTAGATGAAATCCTTTGACAGGGAACACCACCATCATAAACACTCAGCATGGTGTCAGGCAGAAGACACATACGAAGTAAAGTACACTGTCTGTAGCAGTCAACCAATTGGGTTGAAGGAAGTATGCAGATCCAGTGCCTTAAAAAAGTATTAGCACCTCTTGGGACTATTTCATGTTTTAAGACCTGGCAACTAAAATTTATGTTTTAAATATGATGGTCCAGCTCAGAGCAGCGACAGCAAAAGATACAAGGGGTTTTCAAAACTTTTATAACAAAAATCAGTAAGTACTATGTACATTTTTAGACAGCAAATTCAGCGCTTCAGGAAACCATTATTCTGTGCAAAGGCAGCTTCAAGTCTTTAAGGGCTACCACGTTTGCACATCTACAGGTTGAAATTGTTGCCTCATGCCTCAAACTTAGAAAGATAAGTTGATGATTTTAGAACATGGATCGTCTAGTTTTGAATGAATAATAAGATTTAGGACTGGACTGTTCTAACACAGAAGAATAGATAGACAGATTATCATGAATATGGGAACAACAGAAAATACTCAAAGGTTCTTATTGACATAATAAAATGGACCTGCCAACACAGCTTTGGGGTATTTGATACCCCAAATCTGAATTTTGTCCTGTTTTTTTAAGACATGTTGGCCATTCGATTGGCTTTTGAACTGATCATATGTGTAATGCATTTTCTAAAGTTCGTTTCTGTTTTTATGGTTAGAATTTTAAAAGATGTATAAAAATGTATTAAGAGTATCCCAATACAAATAATGCGAAGGGAGAAAAAAAACGCCACCTGTTTTTTTATTAAGGGGTTATACATGTTTTACATGTAACTAATTTATTTTCAGTTATTGTCCTGCTGAAAGGTAAACCTTCGAGGCTGTGTCTTCTTTGTCTTCTGCAAATCCTGACATGATTTTTTTTCTTCAGCTATCTTTCCCGCAACACAAACAGTCGTTTCCCTTCTAAAGAAAATAAAGCAATCACATCATGACGCAGTCACCACCATCTCTTACTGAGGGGATGGTTTGTTCATAGTGATGTAAAACTTTGCGGTTAAGGGAAAAAGCTCAAATTTGGTTTCATCGGATCAGAACATGTTTGCTGTGTCCCCTACAAGGCTTGTGGCAAACTCACAACATGGCATCTGGTACCTTTCTTGCACCAGCTCTCTTCTTTCCACTCTTGCACAAAATGGTGCAATCCAATTTGTGGAATGCACCACTAATAGTCTTTTTTTTAGGCTAAAGATTCACCCTCCCAACTTTCCTCCGGCCTCTTTGTTACTTTTCATGCCTGGCCTGTCAGTTTAGGTTGATGACTATGTTTTGATGGGTTTGTTGTTGCACCATCCATTTTCCATTTTTGGATGATGGCTTGAACAGTGCTCCATGAAATATTTAAAGGCTGTGTTATTGTTTTATAGAAAAAGACCTAAACTTCTCCCTGCATATTATCCTTTGTCTTCAGGTTGCTGCTTGTACACTAATTTTCTCTAACAAACTTCTGAGTTCTTCTTAAAACAGCTGCACTGTCTAGTAATTAGACGATCTCTGAAGCTGGAATGGAGACCTTTAAAAAGTCTTTCTTGTTAAAGGTGCCTTGAGATTACCTTTGTTGACAATTGGTGCTGTACAACTACAGCAAATTGTACTAAACTTCCTTGGATTACAGGAAGGCTTAAGATACATTTATGAAACTCAGTTTTGCAAAAACCGTGTGTTTTTTTTATTTAACTTTAAAATTATGTCCCACTTTATTCTGGTCTGTTGTGTAAAACCTGCATGACATACAGAGATGCTTGTAGCTGTAATGTGATAAAATGTGAACAAGATAACTGAATACTTTTGTAAGGAACTGTTTTTATTGCATCTAGTGATATACTGCACAGACTTTGAGCTTACTTCTCCATATAAGCTATGTCAGAACTCAGAAGTGTTTAACAAGAGATTTGACCTTCCATTTATTGCTATACCCACTGACTCTCTTGCTACATTAAAGTTACGAAACTTTAACCAGAAACAAAAATACCCTTGAATAAGGAGGGCCTATTATTTTTAATCAAACACTTTCCAAAAAGGCTCTCTGCAGATCTAGTCAAAGAGCCAGTAAGGAACATACATATGTCAGTCAACAGCCCCCTCAGTATCCACCCATATGTCTCCAACCCTGATATTACTCACTCAGCCTGACAAGCATCTGCTGCAATCATTTACAGGGCCTAATTTGAGGCTCACAAACAAGACAATTGCAGCTGTCAAGGTGGAGGCGGGTGACCAGCCGTGACTCACCTCTAAACGCAGGTATTCACTTTGCTCCTGGGACAGCAAGCTGAGGATGACCCCTGTTAAAGCGCGAGTACGGACCCCAACCTGTACTCTGGTCTGCCTTGCAGGGAGAGACCACAAGAGCTGCAGCTGAACGTGGCTCCGGCCGTCAAAGGAAAACTCTGGAGTCACTTGTCAATCAAAGAAAAAGCACAAAAGGCTTGTTCAATTAATTCAGCTGTCACATGGGAAATACATGAGGGAATTACAGCGAGGGTGTGCGGCTGTGCAAAAGCACTTTATGTAAGACGGGGTTATCTTCCCACACCAGCAAGTTTTCCATTTGGGTCTGCACACCTCGTGAGGTTCAGACTGAAAACGTCATGGTCGTTTAAAGGCAACTCTACAGACCTACCTTGATCACAATGCGGGCCTGTAAACCCTTTTTCACACAGGCAGCTGAAAAAGCCCCACTCCACGTGACAGCTGCCCCGTTTGCCACAAGAGGGAAGCTGCTCCAAGTCGGTGCAGTGGTTATCAATGAGACCGCAGCCAGGCAAAGTGTTAGAGGATTCAGCAGGAGAACCAAGGTCATACAGCTAGATTGAATAAGACGAAAAGAAACAGGAGAAAGATAGTTGAAGAACGACACACTGAAGAAGGAATGAAAAAAAAGGAAATTAAAAAATAGTATTTTTATTAAAGATTAGTAAAAAGAAACGGTAATGGTTAATTAAGATTGAATCTTTCAAAAAGCTGTTTTTGTGAAATCAATTTCAATGTTTGATAAAAACTCTAAAATGGAGGATTAAAGAAGTTTTATCTGAGATAAAGTGGGAGGAACTTCTGAATGGAGAAGCAATGAGTGAAAATTAAACAATCCTTCAGCTTTCATATGAATATGGAATAGAGCACCCAGGTGCTACTGGCAAAATGCAGTTGGCTGATCATCAGCAATTGTCAGCACTAGTATAAAAATGGACGTATGAGGAGTTTGTTCATCAGGAGCTTGTAAGGAGTGTTTTAATACAAAAAAAAAGACGTCAGGTCATATCTATAACGGTAGAATCAACTGTTGTAGCACATTCAGTAACCATGTAGTGGAGGATGGGGATAAGAATGTTTGAGTGCATTATGTTTGTTGACATGACAACAGTATTATTTGTCTTTGGGCACCAAATTGAGGTTTTGTTGGCATTGGTATTTACCTCAATTAATCTGCTTTAATAATCCTAGTGACCAAAACAGTATGACGTTAACATAATGCACTCGGGAATGAGTTCTGTCAATGTAGTATTCTGGTACATTCACAGAACTCCACCTTTGCAATGTAGTATTCTGGCAAGAATACTACATTCTGGTAAGAATACTACATTGCAAATGCAAATCTGCAAATGCAAATGCAAATCTGTGTGTGTTTGCATTTGCATTTGCTTGTGCAGTTTATTATGCTCCTGACTGATTATATATTGATGTGTTTTGGGCTTTTAATTGCTGCGCTTTATGCAGGTTGTGTATTCATTTTATTAATTAATGTGCTGCTTTTTCCTTTACAATGTGGTCGATGTTATCGTGTTCTCATATTAAAATTTCTATTTCATGTTTCCATTTCAAATTCCAAATGTGTGTCTACCTTTAAGAGCCTATACACTCAAAGACACAAGCCCTGTTCTCCCTTTCTGACATTACATTACACTACCTTTAATTCTGTTTTAGATCACTTGGGATTCATATATAATATAAACTTTCTGTAAATGTAAAAGTTTACACACACTTCCTTAATATTTTGTGGTGTGATCCTTCTAGAAGATTTTACAATAGCTGTGTATTTGATTTATTGCTTTAAATAAATCCAAAGTTATGACAGTTTAACTCAAATATTGGAAATAAACATATGATGAGTTCACAAGGTTATAACACTATGATCTGAACTTTTCCAAATTCTCTACAGAAATGGTAAACTTATTGTATATTAAATTCCAATTAATAATAAAAAATAATACTGATAAATAAAAATTATGCATGCACGAAACCTTTGTATCACTATCACAGACCTAAATTTCACCAATCACATAAATTCTTTTACTAAATCAGTATTATTTCTAAACTTAGCTAGTTTCCTGTTATAAGAGAACACATTAAAGTAATACAATGCAGCCACCTATTTGTCCAGCCATGTAGTTGTGTTAAACTCAGATCACTTTTTTACTTTACCTTGCTGTCCACAACCAAGTCCCTTATACATCCGGTATAGTGTTTGTGTTGCAGTTGTGGGTATTCATATGATATGTTCTCATTGATTCCTCCAAGCTGCAGAACATGACTTACATTCAGGTACCTGGGGATGAAAAACAACCAAAGTATGTGTGCTAAGGAAAACTATTCAAGGTTACAATTCAAGGCAGAACTTGCAACATAAGTAAAGCAGAGACTGTAAGCAGTTGTAACATGTACATACAATAGCAGCTGTCTGTTAAAATTCATAGTTTTCTTCAATTCTTGCTGAGACTGTCATCACTTTTTGTACATACAGACAACAAATGTGACACCTTTGTATTGTTCCTTTCCTCTTACTTTGAATATATGCATTATACCAGTATGTAAATTACATTTGTAAAATTCACTCACAAAGAGATTTCTCTACTATTTTCAAGACATGCCAAGGTGGTAATTTCTCTGCCAAGGTAAGTCAAAACATAACCTCATTGGAATATACTTTTCATTTATGAATCTCTTTGTCCGTAAAATTATTATAAAATATACATTTATTACAAGTTGATCAACAGATAGTCTATTAATAAATAACCCATTAAACCTATGTAACAGCATGATTGTTTTAAACAGAAATTGGAATGTTTTCTTGACAAAAGAATAAAGAAAGAAACATTCTGGTGGGAATATGTCAAGTGGATGTATGGCCACTTACTATTGACGAAAAGTGGGTTAAAGTTGTGAGAGTGAATACATTAATAAAGCAGCTTTCTCCTCACCCACCAAAAACAGTTTGCCTGTTCAAAAGACTTTATCCTCATCAATATGAAATAAATAAAATCCTGGTTCCAAGGGAAAAGAAAATTGCAATGTACAAAGACAGTTCACACAGCAGTAATAACAAATAGCTCTAGATTAGTCAGAAGTCAGATCACTGAGGTGAATGATGGTGTTATTTGTGAGCACAAAGTTTCGAAGGAGCAAAAAATGTAACTTTACCATGTTTTCTTTAGATTTTATGTGTCCTGTCATTTCAAAACTTCTGCTGATATCCCATAATTGCTTCATGGAAAGAAATCAATAACTTTATGTGTATTTGCAAGAACAGGCTGGATATGAAACATTTGTTTTTTTCTTAGTGTCCGAGCAAAATGAACAACGGATTTCAAAGCGCTGTTTTAACTTCCCTTCCAACCACAACCTGTACAGCACTAGCTTTCAAAGATTTAAAAGCGAATAAACCTTTCAGTTTTTAAAAGAAAAAGATAGACATATAAAGCTTGAGTGACATGGCAGATGTTTAGCTACAAAACCATTTTGACAGCTATATAGCTGAAGTGCAGTTCAGCTTCTGGGTTAAAGAGCAAACAAAATATAAATGAAAAAGTTAGACTTTTTCCAAATCCTAACAATCTTTATTTATATATGCACACACACATACATAAAATGTGTGTGCAAAAAAAAAATAATAAATAAAGCTTCATCATAATATTATGTGTAAGGTGGCAATTTTCGAATTGTAGCTAAGCTGAAACAATAATAATGAGTCCAGAGGCAAGCCAGGTCCACGGTGGTAGTAAACAAGTTGAGCTGTGACCAAGCACAAAATGCTATGAGGATACGAAGTCAAAAATTAATTGGCATTTTAAGGATTACATTTCAGGAAATCATCAACAATTTCTTTCCCCCAGAGAAAACAGTGTGGCACATGAGAAACGAAAAACAGCTTGTGTATCCATCTGATTTAATTTTAATAAATAATAAACCCTGGATAAACATAAACAGCATTTTCGAAGAGCATTTCTGGGTTTGAACAGTTCTACCTACAAATCTTTCCCATGCTATCTAACATACGAAATGACACAAAGATGCTTTGTTTGGTAAGACATGATTCTAAGTTAACAGATTCAATTTGATTTCTAAGCTGAGATATTTAATTCAGAATCAATGGAAAATTAATTTGATAATGCTCTAAATCAGCTTTGAAGAAAAAATATATAATTTTCTTTGTTCTGTCTTTCATTTGTTTATCTTATATTTGCATTGTATAATGCCAGTTGCTAAATAAAACCTAAAATATATACATTTTGTGACTTGGAAAACATTAAGACATGAATGCAAATTAGAATATGAAACAGAGCATCTACTAAATACTATATTGAAACTAGCAACCAATCCAAAACATTTAGAAAAATCTAAGTTTTTCGCCCCTGCTGTTAGTTTTGCATCCAATCCTCACACTGCCCACTGAGGATATGGGGCATGTCCCTCCGGTCCATGCGTCAGTTTACATTTAAAAACAGTAAGTGGAAACTAAACACAAATAGATTTGTTTGGAGTTGCTAAAGAAAGCCACACTCCAGTTTAAAGAAGGCTCTCTTGAATTATTCACGCTGTTACTTCTCATGCACTCAAAACAAATGCAGTCACAAATTTTCCTGTGTCCAATTAAATACTCATTGAAAATACAGCCATTAATTTGTGTCTTTTTTTATTAAAAGAATCACTTGGTTCATAATAAGCACAGCGGCTGGATAGTTTACATCTGTTTCATTTACGTAGATTCATGTTTCATATTTAAGTAAAAATTTTTCCTATCTCTGTCTTTTTTAACTCATGTTTTAAATATACAAACATAAAACATTTATTGGAGATATTTCTACTGTGGTCCAGCTTCAAATACGAACTGTGCAAACACCATGGATGGTTGGAGGGAGGGACGAATCTTTTCCAAATGACCTGTGACAGGAACATGTTAAACACATGCTAATTATAAAATGAATTGTTCATTAATGGCGTTTCCTCTCTCTATTTACAAGCTGACCATGAAAAGGCCAGCTAGATCTATGGATGGATAAATGGTTGGATAGAAAGTTCACACAAAGGGATAGAGAATAAAATCTGAAAATACAGATATTTTTTCCAAACTATTTTCTCTTTCCAGAATTAATTATTGGTCTTACTTATCCCTATTGGGCGTGACCCCTCGTATTTCACAGGAAGAGCGATCTTCTGTCATCGCCCAAGAATCCACCCCCTCTGCTTCCATGACAATCGCACTGGAGCATCGATCCAAAGTAAAGCGCACTTCCTTTAAATTGGGTGGGAAAGAAAAGAGAGGTCATTACAGCTGCATGTGGGGATGAATGTTCAGCTTCTTGACAATTCTGTGGTACTGCAGTGTGTTTTCTAATCTGACATTTCTCTTGCACGTAGAGTGAAACAGTGACAATCACGTAGGAGCTATGGCAGTTCTGTACTTCTCTTACTTTGCTGTTGCTCCTCACATCAAGGCGGTGCCAATGTCTGTCACTCACTCCAACATTTGTTAACTGGAGAACTAGGGTCCCAGAACCATGGTTGATTTTAAGGCTAGGAGTCCCACCAATCAGCTCTATAAAAGATGAAAATTAAAATGAATAGAAGCCACTGAAAAATAAGTGGACAATTAATTCTGGGTGAAAATATTGGTAAAAAGGTCAAAGTCAAAAAGCAGCTCAAATGCAGGTATGATTAAAAATATAAAACCAGGGTAAACAGTAAATAGTGATGAAATGTAATGTAAACCAAACACGGTATAAATAAAAGAAAATAATAAAAAGGAGGGTTCAAGTTCCCAGTTTGATACAGGGAAATACCCAAGGGAAGTTTCTTCTCTTAAACCAATAAAATAAAGAACTGAACACAGACTGGAGTGCAGAATCTGAGTAGCAAAGAGAACATTTAGGGCGCTCATGGCAAAGTTGTGTTAGAAGCCTCAAAATGAATTCAAGTTTACATTTATTACATGTAGACAACTGATTGTGCATTTTAATAATAATTCATGGCTTCCTGTTTGCCTTATAAACAATTGTAACATGATGCAGAAGGCCATTACTCTTAATCTCTGATTGCTGGCAAGCCTGTTGCCAAAACAAGGTGATTATGTTTTGAAAAAGCTCAAGAATCTGAGATACTGTGGGATTATTTATTGTCCTTATTATTTTTCAGATTGTTTGATGCCATGGCATCACAAAGTCATAAAGGTGAAGACTCCAGCAACACTTGAAATGCAAAGGAACCAACTTCATTGCATTCATGACCCCAATAAAGGACATGAGCCAAAATTTTTTGGTTCCCCAAAGTTTAAAATTTTTCTGGAGTCCAGATCTTTGCCTCTCTCCATGCATCTTGTAAATAGGTGAAACTGCCAGAAATACTTTAAATACCAGACATTTAAAATAATATCCTCTGCCAATCAGATTATTCTACAGCAATAAAAAAAAAAAAATTATTTTGGGTCCGACACTGAAAAAAGTTATTTATCATGGGGTGACAGAAGAAATTTAAGAAATGATTTTGGCATGGTCACTCGTTACAGATTCATTAGTTTAGAGAACAATAAATAGAAAACATATAGACATAACATATATCCATGCGTGTAGGCAGGGTGAGCATTTGCACAATGATTGAAACAATAACCTGATAATAAAACTCCACTACAACTGCATCATTATATAATAGAAAATCATAAAGACTCTTTCTTTACTATGTTACACAATTGGATGATATTACTTTTACATGAAGCATAACATTGTCTTCACCCTTGTTGCCTTGAGAAGATTGTATGCTTCTTCTAAATGTTTCAGTGCTCCTAAGGTTGCAATAGAATTAGGTCTGTAAGGCATGACATACTTAAGTTGAATTAATTAGTTTTGATTAAAAAAAAACAAGAAAAAAAAAAAAAGTTCCCAGAGTGAGCCTTTGTATCAACAACAATAAGCTGTGTTGATGTTTCTTCATGAAGTCACTATGTGCTTTCCGAGTAGTTACCTGTGAAGTGGACTGCACAAGGTATTCAACCATGCTATGAAAGATTCCCAACAGAGCAAAAAAAAAAGCTCAATTCAAAAGAAAATCTGGACCTGAGTCAACAAAAAGCAACTATGGTTCACTGATTTTCTGTGTGATGGCACGAGTGATCGATCATTACTGGAGGCGCACAAACAGGAGTCATATTTTCTTTCCAGTAAGACCTTACTGGGATCTTTAAACTCAGTAAATCAAGACTCAAATACACAACACCTCACATATTACAGTTTGCCGTTATTGATTTCAAAGGATCACATATAGACAACGATCTATCACACAAAGACATCCCTTTTCCTGCAAGAAGATTTAACACAAACATGGCAAAATTATTTCTTTACTTATTTTTCCACGTTTCACAAATATGAAAGCAAATAAAAGTGACATCTCACAGATTAACTTTTATTTGCTTTTCAATCCAAATTGGTTTTCATTGCTTATACCTCGCTCATAAGGATTTTGCTGCAGCATTTTTGTGCTAAAGACTTTAAATCATTATTTTTTATTGGAAAAGATAAAGACACAGGGTTTTCATAGAATTACAATGAAATTGTGCTGCTTGCTTTAAGGATGGTAATTTCAACTATGCCAAACAACACTATGTAATTTCCCAGGGCTCCATTCTAGTATCAGTGCTATGTCTTTATTTCTGTTCATATTAGTCTAATGCTAGTAAATTACATAATTTGCTTTCATGCTCATTTAAGGTTTCATTTTCTGATCAAGGATGAAGAATGTTGTTTACGGCATATCAGTTTCAAGGTAGCTTATGATCTTGTAAATAGTTTACAGGTCGTGGAACAAAAATATATATGTAGATATGTTTTCTTTCTGTGGCCACAAATTATGCTCCACCAATTTATCTACAATTCTAATTTGAATGTTTTTCTGAAACCCTTTAGACTGGGAATGTTTAGTTCAATTCCTTATGGCATGTTTTATCTGTACCTGCTCAAAGACACCTGAATATTTTATTGCTATAAAAATGTAAAATTGTTGCTGTTATGGCTATAATAATTTTATAAGACACTGATGGTTTGAAATGTAGGTGTTTTTATTCACCATTATTTCTATTGATTTATGTTATTTTTACTAACTATGCAGAATCTTTACTTTTTTACTGCTTGTACTGTTTCACAAACGCTATCTACACAATAGCTTTACATTTTTCCATGCACTCTGCATTTTGTCTGAATTAGTTTTTTTCCTATTATGCTAGGAAAAAACAAATTCACACATACTTGATCTTGTGGCACTTTGAAAGGATCTAATCAGTGAGTTGCTCAGACATACAGGGGAAAGTATGTCACTTCTCCAGCTAAGAGCAGAAGAAGTTCAACCTTCTCACCTTTCATCTACCCACTCAGAAGTCAAAATTCGTGCTCTCTTTTCGTTTTGCTGTGAACTGGAAATTCTCATAAGATATATGTTTTATTTTTCCCTTTTGTTTTGGAAATAAAAGTCCTTGTTGCTTTCCCTGGTCTATCTAAGGTTTTGTTGATCTTTGTTGTCATTCAAGTTTCTGTTTCAGATGCAGCAGTCTTGCAGTGCCATGAACTTTAACTTTTAACTTCCTAATTGAGGCCGGTAGAGCCTAAGACTTGGCTCTTGAGATTTACATTTTCTCTAACCATTCCAGCATCTAACCTGGAGGTTCTCATATTTATTGCTAGCAAGGCCAGGAACTGGGTTGGATGTCCCCAACTTGTGAAGCATTTCCTTCACAACAACTGCAACAACTGTCACACTAATGGGCATCAAATAAATCAATGAGATCTTATTGCTATAAGATCTCATTTTTGCAATATGTTAACACAGACATAAATGTTCAAGGTGAGCAAAATGCCAAAACTGAGGTATACACTTGCACATTATCTGTTAGTGGGAGAAAAAAGATAGATCCAAGATGTTTTTACTATCAAGTTCAAACAGCCATTAGAAATAGAAGCAGGTACTGCTGCAGCCTCTAAACACTAAAAAATTGAAACAAAAGCTACAAAACCTTTTTTTCATGAAATGTGATGCTAACAAGTATTTGGAGTGGCAGTGCTAGACAGAAAGAAAAATGTGCTTCTAAAATAAAACCTTTGCTTGTTGTTATGGTTTGCATACCATTTTTTGACTTTCAAAAATCTTCAAGTAATTCTGTATGATCTACACACAGGAAATGATTCAATATCATAAATATCAGGCTGTGGGCAAAAATCCACTTTACCGATTTGTGTACCAAACAATTGCCATTTCATCTCTTCCATTTTGTATCCTTCAATAAACTGTTTTTGTACCCTTCTTGTAAACTACAGAGTATGAGTTTATTTTTCATTGTAGCTCAGTATTTTTGATAAACTGTGGAGATGAATGGTCAAAAAAATCTCTAATTATGCACATACTGTCATTTTATTTTACGTTATTTCTAAACTTTATGTTATAGCTTATTTACATTCAGTTTACTTCCAATCCACATTTTGACCCCTTAAAATATGATTGAGACATGTAATCGCACCAAAATTACTTTGTGCGACTTTCTGATTACCCATTTTACTTACTATTAGAGTAAATTATGAGGTGAGTATTAAAAATTACTTTTATTTTTGGCTGTCAAAACTGGTCTGAAACACACACTTGGGTGGTGAAATGAAGTTTGGTGGTATGAAATGTCCCTCAGAATACATTAGCAATTTTGTACCTGGTACAAAATGACTGAAAGTGCAAAGGTGAATAAGGACATTGGTGAATGGGGGTTTTCGTCTCCTGATGGTAGAAAAAAA
Source organism: Girardinus metallicus (assembly GCA_903067095.1). Taxonomy (NCBI): domain Eukaryota; kingdom Metazoa; phylum Chordata; class Actinopteri; order Cyprinodontiformes; family Poeciliidae; genus Girardinus; species Girardinus metallicus. The sequence goes on along the minus strand of CAEGAE010053020.1, from coordinate 3,360 downwards.
GCAGGACAACAAAATACTATAGGAGTGAACTACAGTTAATTTTGTTTGATTATGGGTTATAATTTGTCACGAATATTATGAGCCAACTTACCCAAGCTGGAATCAGAAGCAAACATTAAGATGTAATAAAAAAAATAAAAATCTTCAGAATATTAGACACAATTAAATGAAAGCACATTTAGAATTAGTTATCTCCATAATTCATGAAAATACAAAGCAGAATAGACAAAAATCCAATAGTTCAGTGCATGGGAATAAAATAGTTTGTTTACAGATACAATGAGGACACAAGGGATAAAATAGAAATGCATGAGTATGAAATGGTGGTATGAATTGGTGCATGAGAAAACCTATTTGCAAGCTGATAATACAAAACTGGCTGCAGAAACATGTCTATCCATAAATATAACTTCAGTCAAAGTGAGGATCCATTTATTTTATTTTACTTATGGTTTTGTTTTAAAGTTTATCAATATGTCAAAAATAAAAAAGCTTCCTTGTATTCTTAAGAGTTACAGCAGGCCAGAAAGACCTGCTGATGTTCACTCTGACAGTGAATATCTACAGAAAATAAAGGTTTTTCGATTGTTTCACTGCAAGTATGATATTGACCTCAGGGGCTTATGAAAAAGTATTGCTTACATATTTATTAACAAAAGTGTTTAGTCTTTAAAGCATATTGAGCTGATGGTGGTATAACTCAGTTGACTGAGAGCTCATATGTCTCTGAAGTAAACAAACCTAAAGCTTTCTTCATATTTGTTGTTGATAAGCTACCTCCCAGTAGTTAACGCACACAATGAAGTTCTAGGTTTTAGAGCGCAGAAGCCCAGAAGCACACATGTAATTACTGAGACTTGACTTTGTTTATTTACTTACCTATGGCAATGTAGTCTTCATTATCCCCAGGTAAAAGGGTGGCCAACGGGCCTGCATACAACAGCAGTCCGTCATCTTCCTCTGTCATAAACTCGAGCGAAAGATGGCTATCAAAGCATGGCCTTATGGGAGGAAACCAGGCATAGCCGTTACCAAGGAAACTAAGTCTTGTCTGCTGACAGTCTGGCCCTTCGAGCTGTGGGGGGCAGTGGCACCTGTAGCACAGAGAAGGGAAAATGTGTGAAAAATCAGGACAAAACAAGTGGAAAGAAACAATCAGTGTCATTCAGTTTTGAGCTCTCAGAAATCTTCGCATTGTCTCTGTCGTACGTGACAGTCTTGTTGATTCACGCAGGCAGACAGGTCCGACTGTGTTTGAACATGCTGCCTGTCAACAGACAGCGAGCACAGCACTTTTATCTATCAATTGTTTGCATTAGCGACAAAGCCCTGAATATTCAGTTCTACATTAAATCAATTAGTTATGAACACAGCTTTACTCTGGTCTATTCTTTATCTATAACAGCTGTCTGTGCTGAACTCTCTGGAGACAGTTCAGGCTAGGCACATCACATTCCCTTTGTTAGGAGATAATTAAATCTATTTCTTTCACTCCTCTGTGTCGAACCGTCACTGATTTTCAGAAGTTTTTTTTTTCCCCCCACTCTCCTGAACTGCCCTCTGCTCACACTTATGCTACACACTTTGCTAGATTGCCTCTTTCTGTAGCTACTTATCTACTTTGATTACAGTGTTAGCGCGGAGGATCAACGCTCTTGGACGAACTGGAAATTAAGCATTTTTCATGAGACTCTCAAATCTGTTTGAGCAAGTATCTGTAATGATGAATTTTAATCACAAAAAAATGCCACCAAACAAAGAGATACATGTAGTGATGAAAAGCAGCCCTTTCAATCACAATGATGGCGAGGATTGAGGGGACTGGTTGATCTCAGCCTGTCCTCTACTGCAGGCATGTGAGACAAGCTGGCTTTGCTGATAATGTCAAAGCCATCTATTTTCATGCAGTGTCTAAAGAAGGCTGTGTGTACTGAGGTTGTAACGGGCTATTTCTCACATCGCTGTTTATTGTGCAGAGGGGGAAACACATGGTAGGAATACTGATCCATATGCAGCAAAAAGAGGAGGCTTAGCCTGATGGGTAGCCTTTTGCATACATATGCACACAATAAGCAGTGAAAGAGCACCTCAATCTTTCACTGTTCTTTCATGTGACTCATGAGAGCAATGGCGGTCCAAATCAAGAAGGGCACGGCCTGTTATTCTCACTTCTGTCTGACAATATCTGATTAGCTTCTCTGAGGTTTCCTGTTAAGCTCCTTCAACAGAGGATAGGAGGAAAAATTGGATTCTTTATGGTTGGACTGAATTGACGTCAGGTGACATGTACAGTTTCTAAGGAGGGGACTCGTGTCTCGGAAAACATGAGTTTTGCAATAGTTTGAGACAATTTAAAGTATAATGAAAACAAAAATACCATTGTGTTTATGTTGCTTGTGACCACTAGGTGTGTAAACTTTTTTACACATTCATATTACTGGCACTACTTGCACAGTGTGAGCAAACAGAAGTAGGGAATACATTTAAATAATCCCTTTTGCCCTATATTTATTTAATCTGTGCACTAGAGTGTGATAAAAAATGTGAAATGAAATCCAAGCATTTTTTTTTCTAGAGACTTCCACTGAGCTTTTTAAACCTGAAGGCAATGATATTTATTATAACAGCAAGAAACAATCAATGGTTAGGCTTACTATAAATTAATTAAAATCATGACATACTGGTCACTTTATCATGTGCACTGGTTCAGTTGCCTGCTAATAGAAAAAAAACTAATAAAACAGCAATTCTGTGAATTTAGTCATCTGGATGTGGTGAAGAATACAATATGGAATAAAGAGAACTTAAATGGCTTTCAATGTGGCATGTTGTTAGTGCCAGACAGGCTGATCTGAATTGACACTGCTGATCCACTGGGATTTCCACAAAACCATCTCTCTGGCTTTCTGGGAGAATGGTTAAAAAAAAAAAAGAAAACAACCAGTGAGTAGTAGTGTGAGGAAGAAAATGTCTTGTTGATGTCAGAGGTGAGAGGACCATGGGCAGATTAGATCAAAATGATGATAACTTCCAACAGAATAAAGCACCATGCCCCATTAAAGTAAAAGTCCAAGGTAGATGTACTTAATAAAGTGTTGAATGAGTTTAACAATGAAAAGATGATTCTTGTTTATCGCCTGCCACAGGTATTGAAGTAAAAAAAAAAGCATTCAACATCATTTACAATAATTAAAGTCTTATAATAAATTTGCTTTTTGCTGCAGATTAATCTCACATGTTTTTTTGTTTAAACCAGATGTTCATTTGCATTAATTTATTCAGTGGGGAGAAAGGCTAAAAAAAACTGCTTAAGAAAAAATATTTGTGCCACCATTTGTCACTTCTATTTGTTAGATATTA
>CAEGAE010053016.1:0-15070 GCA_903067095.1 Girardinus metallicus | reverse complement strand
TAAACAGATCTTTTAAAACGTGCTCAAAACCAGAAGGAGTCAGGAAAAAAAAAAAAAAAACAAATTAAGAAAAAAAAAAAAAAAAAAAAAATTACCCCCCCCCCCCCCCCCCCCCCAAGAGTAAGTAGTTAACAGAAAATGTTCAACATCTCATAAAGCCTTGACTTCCTGTGTGCCGGACATCGCTGGGTTTTCTAAGGCTTCAGCCTCTCAGCTTGTTGGTGTTAATAAACGGTAATTAGACCGGACAGTAATTGTGCTGCTCACTGAACGATCCAGGCTTGTGAACTGATTTTTTTTCCCCCCAGTTGTAGTTCCTGCTTATTCTGATCATGAAGACAACAGAAATTAGTCAATGTAAGCGTAATGCCTTTGTTACTTATGCTATACGTCAAGTAAGTTTGACACTTCACAAACATAGTTGCCTTAATTATCTCTAATGCAACATGGATTATCCAATTACATTAAATGTTCACTTGATCTCCAACAAGTAACATATAAAAGAGTAAAAAGCAAACTGCTAAATTACAACAAGAGAGTTTCATTGCAGACCTAATAAAGTTAAAAACTTGCAGCACACAAAAGCTTCAAAAACATGGCAACCACAAGCTGTTTTTTACTTTCCCTTTCAGAAGCACTAAGTTTGGATCCGACATTTCAAACGTGAGTGCTGTGAAGTGTTCTTTTATTACTGCTATATTTCAGCTTACAAGTGACATTTTTTCCTTTGTGCAGCCCATTTTTAAAACATAATGCACCCAACAAATCTACCTTGAGACTGGAGGGATGCAGGCATCAAGGCACCACAAGACATAGTTTGGTTAAGTGGTGCAACAGCAGACTGTGACACTCAGAGGTGCTGCAGAAATGACAGAGAGACGCATCTACAGGAGTCGAGTCAAATTTTGTCCAGCTGACAAAAAAAAAACTAAACTAAATCCAAATCAAGACTATTTAGATGCAATGGATTTAAAGGCTTGATGTGTTAACAAAGCCCCTTAACAAAATGCCTTCCATATTTCTAACACCTGTCCGAATATTTCTCTCTAAGTGCTGCACTTTCCCCACAGTCTGCCTTGACTTTTCGCAGCCAGCCATTCCAGTTTCATTTAGTGCTTTTACAATATTTCGTGTGTGTGCATGTGCACCTGGGTGCCAACTCATGAGCTGTATCCATTAGCTGCAAGTTATTACACCCTGCCGTGCTAATTGACGAGCGCTCCAGCCATGTTGTGATAGCTGCCTTTTTCCTCAGTCGCTCCTGGAACTCAGATTTCCAACAGACTTATCTTCAAGATTTGTGTCTCACCATATTATTTGTTTGAATTCTCTTCATGCTTATCTGTATTAATATGCTATTTGTTTTTCCTAGCAGTAATGCGAGTGGAAAAGTGGCCCTAGCTGGCCTGAGTAAAGCAGATGAAACTGAAGCAGACAACTGAGCACACTAGTCGAAAGAAAGAAGAGGGAAGCAGATCTGCAGGTATTTATATACACCGTACACCTTTCTGCTAATCAGAAGATCACAAGCGGCTTTTTGAACTTCAGCGGGGCAGAGGGCCCTTGTAAAAAGAGCCTTAACTACTGACGACTGTTTTGAAAAGCACTCAGCTGAAAAGCATTTTGGGATGACAGTCGGCCGACTGAAATAGCACCTGTGGGGGGAACACGGCACTGTCAGAGCCGGGCGGAGGGTGGTTTGGCAACACACACAAAGCTGTGTGTTGCGGACGAAGCCATGGTTTTAAACACTTATTCACCAACACAAGCTCACTGACAAAAGTGGAAGGAGGATTTGTAATTTTAAGGTGCATTTTCTTTCTCTTTTTGAAAGTAAAAGTCCTTATTTCTTTTGCATGTGAGAATGTCCGATCGCAAATCACACACGTGCACGCGCCAACACACACACACCCACGCACACACACACACGCACCTGTCCTTCCAGATACCATATTTGTGTTCTCATGTCTGCTGCTTGGAAGGTCAGTCAGCTGTAAAGCTGCCTCTGATTTAATACAACCGGCTGAGATCACAACAGCCGGCTTTGACTGAAAATAAGCCGACAACGCCAACAATCCTCCTGTTGTTCGCCCAATTAATACGTGTCACTTCCAACGGTAAAGCGGATGTCTTGTGGCACTGCACTACACTGGTTCTGACACAGGCAAATAAGTCCCAAAATAACTTTCATAGGCTCTGTGTGGGATACTTTATCTTTAGATTTCAGGAATTTAGTTATTATGTTTAGTCCCTGATGAAACTAATTTACTGCAAACTCTTTTTGGCCTCCTGACTGTAATTATTCCTACTCTAGGGTCCTTCAATTAAAATTGACACAAGCCATTTTGACCGAGTCCGTCCCCTCCCTTTCAGTGGCTCACGTGTTCGATAATGGCAGACAAATAGCAAAATTTGGACATTTAAAACTATTGTAAGACAAGTGAAACCAGAAAAGCCCCTTTGCAATAATGAATAAATAATAAAACAAGTGATTCTAAAGAACACGTTACACAGCCTTCACATTTCTACGCCAACAACTTGATCTAATTTAAGTGAAAAAACTATTTTGTGTCTGAAATGTCACTGTTAAATAAACCTGTTTTTATGTTATTTTTTTCAGCTTTCATCAAGGACATTAACACTTCTAGTAGGAATGTTGAATAAGTGTCTTTCATTTTGTTATAGTATCAGACTGGAACAAAGCTACTACCTGATCCTTATTCTTAAATGACTTCAGCAGAAATAAAAGAACAAGTTTAAAGTTAATTCAATTGCCAGAGAGTCTTGGAGACCCCAAAGTTTTATCCAACAGCTCATACAGTAAAGCATCACTGTCCCTTCCCAAGCACCTTCTGGCAGGAGGAAACTATCTACATTGTTCCCTTGCTCAAAATAAAGGTAAAGCTTGGTTGTTTGTTCCAACAACACAAACATTAACAGGCTGGTTGCAAAGCAACGCCACCCGTCACTCTTATTAAGGTAAAGCAAATGTCTGTAGGCAGCCTTTTTGAGCAGATATGATACCAAAAACCAGCTTTTTCACTTCCGGACTGATGCCCCAAAAGAAATAAAATGACCAAGTATGTTATGGCTAAGTAAGTTAAAACCATTTACTAATTATTCATTCATTTACAGCTCTATATGTCATCCTGAGAAAGATGGCAGATGCTAGATCAATCTTTTATCAATTATAATCCCAGCCATTAGCCTGGTCTCACATGGCCTCATTAGTAGGTGTTACTAATGTAGCAGTTTAAATGCAGAAGTCAGCCCTTCCACCGTTAGCCCCTCACAGACGAGCTAACGCGGCCAAAATAGCATCGCTGCTGCTCCCATGTGACTATTTGTTAAGTCCAGCTCTATCAGGAGCAAAGCCAGCTCTTTAAGGAGGAGGACCATGGGATCATGGAAACATCACAGCCGCCAGAGACACACACAAGCATTCGGGTCCAGATCCAGACTCACGAATACCAGCGTGAAGGGGCTTATACGCTTAAATCTAATTCACAGAAATGTAAAAATGATTCCTGTGACTCTGAGCTAGCAGTCACACCCGAAACTCTGAATGAAAGAACCGGGTGCAATGTCGCTAAGTCGCAAAGTCTAAAAGACGGCGTCGCAAATGAGACGTGACAGCGCAAGTTTAAATATTCCTGGATCTAATTCTGGGAAATGGTTTGTCACTCTCGAGACAAGACAGATGATGGAGAGTCTGAACGATGGACGCCTGGGGCAACAATATTTACTTAGCCTTCATTACAGCTATTTGCACACATGTACGGACAGAGGTTTAACCTAAACCAAACTCTGACCTCTCCCGCCGCCGGGGCTCTGTTACACAAGCCCGCTTCTTCTACTCTTCCCTTTGCATGCCTTCCTATAATGTCAGCAACGAGCTCCTGTCAGGCTGTTTTTAAACACAAGGACACAAACTCAATTACAGCAGAATGGCTTTCAGGAGTCATCCACTGTCCTGAGACACACAAACACCTGCTAATGGTTGTCAGATTTGCTGGCAAAGGGGACAAAGGTCAAAGCAATCTGCAATCCACAACAATCAGCAGCTTCCACAAGCATCAGGGGACATAAACACATGGATGGACTAACAACTCTGCTCAAAGTACAAGAAAAACACCCGTTTTTCCTGTTTCAGAGAATAGGACCTGAAGTTAAGCTGTTTTAGATAAATTATCTGAAACAATTGGCCGGAGTTAAGTTGTTTTTTTTCCTACAGCTGGTGTCCTGAAACTATTCATGTACCTTAAACATTTTTAAGTCTTTTGGGTTTAGCAGTTTACGATACTATCGATAATAATAAAAAAACATTTATTACCTATTTTTAACTGTAACTGTATGGCTGTAATTGCCTAGCACAGCATTCATAGCACCACAAACACAAATACTGCTCTTGAAAAATATTCACATTTAAACATGTTTTTTCAGGATGCCAGAAGTGTGATTTAGCTGAAAATAATAACTGCATTTAATCACATTTTTGAATTTACTGATATTTATTGCTGCTCTCATGGAATAAACAGTGGGAAAAAAAATGATAAAAATAAAATTTCCAGTAAATATGTCAGTTTTTTTTTTTTTTTTTAGTAATTCAGATTTATCGTGACAATAAGTCAAAATTCTTAACGTGACAAGAAATCTTTCACATTAAAGGATAAACAACACGATAAATGCCCATCCCTAACTCCTACGGTCCACTTCAAAAACTGTTTTCGTTTCACTCATGTCAGATTTATGGAAAGCAAAATAAATCATTGTGCTCTTGACTAATTAAGTAGGCATTTATTTTGGGGGCCCAAAAAAAGGAAGGCTGGGCACAAATACTTTGTACTATAAATACAGATACTATAAATTTTCCTAAATCGTTTCAATTATTGTGATAATGTTGTTTTGAGACCATTTTTAAGTAACATATTGATAACAGCATAGTAATGCTGCAAGTCCACTCTATCAAAGACCAATAAACTGTAATTTTTTAAAGAATGCTTATTTGAAACTGGAAGATATTTTAAATATCCAAAATAAAACCCAACAATCAAAAAACCATTTAAAAGACGTAAATAAAAACACACAACCGAAACCATAAATAAACTTGCCCTACAAAATATTAATCATAAGAATGGAAATTATTTAGCTAATTTTAATTTATCATGTGATTAATTGCTTATTGCGACTGGCTAACAAATACTGAAAACCATCGATAATGAACCAATTATATGCTAATTTGTGTCTGTTTACCACAAATCTCCAAGAAAGTACACTTAAGCCTTATTGTAAATTAAAACTCAAAGAGTTAAACCATCCGGTGATTACAGAGGTCTATTGTCAGCGGACAATAAAAGTCTGTCTCATGGGATAAATACATTAATCAGCCAGTCATAACCCACATGTGTGGGAGATATCTGTGTTACATATATCTGTTCCTCTCTGCATTCAACTGTTCTCTGGCCAACATACAAAAGAACTCAAAATATCACAGAGGGGTTGAGGGGGACATCAATCTGTAGAGGACCCTCAGCCGTGTAATCCTAAACCTTCACCTTCCTCTTAATACCCATCAAGTCCCCCTTTTAATACCCACACATTCCGGGACAGAGTAGGCCCACAACAAATGGTCCTCCGACAAAGGGCAGAGTTCGGCCAGTAGTACACGGAGGGTGACATGTGTGCGTCTGTGCACATTTCTACAGTCAGACTCAGAGAAGGGGATAAGTGGGGGGCTTTCGTTACTCTTAAGTAAGCTAATTTGAGGAGCTTCGGCCAAAAGTCTGTCAACTCTCTCTAAGCCTCCACATCTGAAACCCGCCGGGGGTCTGAGAAACCGCCGTGGCTCCCGGCCCGTCCCGCTCTGCCGAGGCCTCGGTTTAAAACGAGAGTGAGAGAAAGATGAGAGCCGGACCAATCAATAAATACGCAGAACACATGCACATTCACCAGGGACACCCATCCAAACAGATGAGAGCGGTGGGAGGGGAGGGATTTACACGGCGGACAAAGTGGTGATCAGTGTACATGTTACAATTATAAAAATAAAAAGCCTCCTAAATCATGAGATGAAAGTGGAGTGCAAATGTGATGATTAAAAAGGGGGCAGGAGTGCAAATGGCAATACCCACAAATACACTAGAAACGCAGCTATAAATGCCAGCTGGCTTTTCTGGCTCGCTGCAGATGGAAACTACCGAGAACTACTCACATGATGTTCTATTGACTTCAGGCCACTGCAGAAATTCAGTCAAACTTTACTATTTACTCTGTGAATCTGCTGCTAGGGGACGCTCCACCTAGTTTCTCTGACTCTTTTAACTTTTACTAACGGAGAGGTCTACCACAATCGGTCCATTTTGTAATAAAAGCGAGAGTCCCTGTGTTGTGTCTCAACATGCAACATAAATAGAGCTGCGCGCAGAATCATAGATACAAAGTAAACAAAACACCAAGACTGGGTGAAGCAGGATCTCCCGCTACATCAGCAAACTGACGCGCATTTTAAGTACTGAACCCACAGAGGGTTTTAGATGTTACTGATGACCTTTTGATGCTCAGCTCTGCAATGTGTCACATCACTCCTCACTGTATGTGATGCACTAATGCAGTAACCCCCCTTAGACCACAGTCCACTTATATTTACTGTCCCCTCAGCACACAAGGTAACTTAAGGAGACATCAGAGGTAACTCCGACCAAAAATATATGGTGCCCTGCAAAAGTATACACACCCCTTGAACTTTGAGATTTGTCCCATAAAAAATTTTGATGTGTTTTGCTGGGATTTTATGGGTTAGACCAACACAAAGCTGTGCATAATTGTGGAGAAGAAGGATGTCGACACATTGCCTGAATGTTTTAAAGGAATACGAAGCTAGAAAGTGCAGCATGCATTAGTATTCAGTTGTCTTTATTCAAACACCCCTAAATAAAATCCAGTGTCACTAAGTGGTTTCAGAAATGTGCTAATTTGTAGAGTCTGTCTGTATGTAAGTATTAAATTATCTGTTCTGGGACTTCAAAAGTTTGTTAGAGAACATTGGCAAATAAACAGCATCATGGAAACCAAGGAACATACCAGACCAGTCAAGGATAAAGTTAAGTTTTAATTGGAGTTGTTATAAAACAATGTTTTTATGGTCAAGTTCTGAACATCTGAGGGAGCTGTGTTCAATCCACCACAACAAACCTTAGATATTCAAGTTGGGTAAAAACACAATTAAAAAAGCAAACAAAAAATTGATAAATAAGGTTCCTCTATAAAGTGTAAACTACGTGAGGCCATGTTTATGAATTCGGCCTCACGTAGGCCAGATTTTTAGTTCTGAAAATTTCTGAAACCCTCCCATTTAACAGTTATGTGTTAATTTGTGTTGATTTATCACTAAAAACGCCAATGAAATTTTGTGGTTATAATGTGACAAAATCAGAAAAAGTTACCAATAGTTCTGCAAATCTCTGTAAATGTGACCAAATGTATTTTATGGTAAAACTAAGACTTAGAAAGAGCTGAGATCTACTTTTTAACAAAAACACACTTTTTTTTTTTTTTTTTTAATCAAATCGCTATTCACTCAATCTAAGTTTTGACCTCACTGAAGCATCAACTCTTAGAGATTACTGACAGTTTTAGATAAGGGCTCCCTGCAGGACTGTCTAAACTAAATACAACTCAAAACTGTCTAAGACAACTCCTGTGGGAGGAGGCCATATTTTCATTCAAACGAAAGTGGAAAAATAGCCCACTTATCGTCAAAGACTGTTGATGCAACCAAGATGAAGCAAAGCAGGCAGGAGGGTAAATGTAATTAATCCGTCCACCTCTGGCTGCTGACAGACAGCGGCTGTAAGTGTGCAGGCAGAGAAACTCCCACCTGCACCGGCAAATCAAACACACAATTTTAACAATGTAGCTCTGTCAGATGAACATCAAGCATGACTGGAGGCACAAATGGACTGACAAAATAACAAACACGCACGGCGAGTTGGTGTCCTGCCCTCCGTCAGACAGCACAATGAGTTTGTAAGGGGATCTTAATGAAGGAGTCCCCCGAGGCAAAGCCCGATGCCTCCACTGAGGACTTGTACCGTTAGAGCTCATTAAATGAACATGAGTACCATCACTGACATGATGGGAGTGTGTGTGTGGTGTTCAGTTACAATGCCAGCTTTAGCCGTTTGTGTCATGCAGAACACATGCTGCTTTGGATAAATTTATTGGATGTGCACGTCTGTCAGCCCTTAAATGGAGAAAGTGAACATTTCCTAACGTGTCTATTGGCATTTTATCCCTGGGAAGGTCACAGATTTGAAAAATAAAGACACTAAAAACATGACTTGGGATCTGGCTGAATGGAAGGGGAGAAATTTTCACATTTAAAAACAGAGAAGAGCCAAAGGTGAGGACACGGAAAAATTCCTCAAGGAAGATAATACTAAGTATGAGGTAAGATAGGCCACACATAAAAGTTCAGAAACCAAAGGAATTTTTTTTTTTCTAAAAATTGGTGAAAATGTGGACTATGGCTTAACAGTGCCATCTTGTGGATGAAAATCATAGTGCTTCCAGCAAGGTCATTCAATTCACCTATCTAAACTTTATTTTATTGATTCCGAGAAGAAGCAAGAGAGGGAGGTAGGCAGGAAGGACGGACAAGCTAAAGAAAGGGATGATAGATCAAAAACTATGCAACCCATTTTTATATGGAGCTGCATGATGTTAGAAAAACATTATTTCTGCATTTCACAATGATAATTTCAACAATGAACCCACATTTCCACTGGTGCCCTCTGCCTTTTCCATCACATCCACCACAAAGTTACCTCCACTTTCCAAGTCTATTCTAATCTTCTGGAGTTTGTATAAGTTGTGAGCACAAAAAACAGTCAAAGTCCTTCTTTGTGGCTAAATGCTATTGGAAAGCAGAGTGAGTCCATGCCACCTGAAAGTGTATTGCCTATTGCCATATTATATTTTTTTGATATTATAGACACTGAGATAGGTGATGATGTTTTGCGATTTGATATGTTCTGCAGCTCTAATTCCAATTCCTATGAATATTATAATTGTAGAAGCTTTGAAGGACTCGAATATTAGTTAAACACTTATTTTCAGAGCAGCAGCTCAGTTTACCTCTCTTCCCTTGTGGGTGACCAGAGCAGCAAGTGGTTTAGCATAGAAGCGGCTGTAGCTGAATCCCAGACAGCCGTACATGCTGTTAGCAGTCAGCTTCAAGGCCTTCTGACGGATGTCATACTGAGGGGAAAGGAACAGAAAATGGGTTAGAAACTCACAACTATCTCGTATTTTAACCATTAAGAAAAACTTACGTTTTTTACATTTGTTCTCAGCAAGAAATAGTGCTTTCACCCAGTTAACGTACTTATGTTTTATAATGACACAACCACAAACTTTAATGTGTATTAAAGGGGATTGTTATATTAATTAGCGGTCGATACAAAGTAGTACATAATTGTAAAGTGAAAGGAAAAAAGGATTCTAGGTTTTCAACAGTTTTTATTTAGCTGTAGTAACGGAAGGAAGAATATACTGTAAATACTAAGGATCACTATCAGATTTTTATTTTTTCATGTATTTGGATAACTACTCGTCCTTTTCTCCCTGCTTCATTATTATGCACCAAGTTAGGCTGGTTTGTCACATAAAATCCAGATGAAATTCATTCAATTTGTGGTTGTAACATGACAAAAAGTAAATATTTAATTCGAGAAAGCGAATACTTCAGAGAGGCACTGGAAATGCCAACTGCTCAAGAAATAAAAGATGAAGCAAATTTAAAGGAATTTGAGACAATGAATTTAAAACACATCATCATTCACTACTTTGCCACATATTGCCAAGTTATAATGTAGTTAAAACACGCACTGATTAAATGCTTTCGTTTAACAATGACTTCTGCATGTGCGCACATCATTACTGAAGGACAAACCTGCATGTAAAGATCTGAATTGATGTCTTGTTGTTTCATGAGCTGCTTAACTTGTTTACGCCGTTCAACCAGTTTTCTGATTTCCTTGGGCAGGATTCCCATTTCCAGGTTGGAATCTGGAATCTCAGGAATCTCCTCTGGCTCATCATCCTGTTACGAAGTGTGTACAAAGGTTGGGACTTATTAATCTGCCTGACGAAGTATATCAGTTGTAATTCATGAATTTCACTCACATCGGTCTTTTTGTGGGAGTTCTGAGCCTGCCTCTGTACAGTGGTGAAGCAAATGTTGAACTCTTGGATGATTGAAGGGTACAAGCTGTTGAAGTCGAGCAGCAGCACAAACTTATCATAGAAACCTGAGTGGACAAATGAGATGGGGTCAGAAAACAGACTCAATTCAAAGCTAATCAACATTTTTGGGAAACACTTACCGACTTTGGGATCCAGCACCAGACCTCCAGCGTAGGCTGCCTTCTTCTTCCTCTTACCTTTTCCTGCATCTACATCGTCCTCTCCCTCAACCTGGATCAATGCAATTAAAGGAGAAAAAGAAAAACTTGTTTAAAAAATGTTACTTAAAAAAAGTACATGGTTGTGCAGTTCTATGAGCACTTACAGTGTCCAGATGGGCCTTTTTAAAGGATGGTTTGTCGGGGACAATAAAGTTTTTGTCGTGGAAGGCATGAAGCAGCAGGAACTCGTTCCTCTCAGAGCGACCACCCATTAGTGTGCGAGACTGCATAGAGGCCGCAGAGAGAAACTCAGAGTTAGAAGCACAAGAGATTAAAATTAGGACAAAGTAAACAGAACAAAACCAGACAACACCTGGATATGTTTTTAGGCAAGACTCGTGTCTAGAATATTAACTTTACATCTTTATTTCTCATGTCGAATATCACTGAAACTGTGATTGCCTTTCTTAATCTATTAAATGTAGTGACTGAGCAGATCATTTGGGTGAGCCTTCAAGTCAAAATTATATTTAGAACGATTGACTTAAAAAAGTGATGAAAATGCTAACGATCATGATTAATCGCCAGACACAGACAGAAATTCATAATTTGGGAAAACAAAAGGAACAGTGAGTTTTGAAGAGGCATAAGGTTGAATTGTTGACATTGTTACCAGGACATTGCCGGCGATGCTGGTGATCTGCAGGGCGAGGGGCAGCACATTAAGCTCACACATGATCTGGAGGATCAGCTTTGCATCAGTCCATGTCAACTCCAGCAGGTACAGCAGGTGAGGAGAGTCACTGACCCAAAAGAGGCACATTTTACAATAAACAGCTTCATTTCCCTCACTCCTTTCTAATACGGTAGCAGCTCGCTGTGGGTTAGCCGTGAGCTTTGAAATTACCTGTAGAGATTTCTGATGCTTTCCTGAGGAACTGTGACCCGCTCCACCTTCAGCACCTGAGCTGCGAGCTCCGTCAGATGATAACTTTTACAACGAATCAGCTCTTTGGCCGAGATCTCGACGTCACACACCAGACGGCCACACGTTGCACTCTTCTCAGCAAACGCTCCACGGCCCTGAAAAGAGCCAGGAATACAACATAGCAGAGAAAACACGAAATGGAAGATTTATTTATTTACAGACCTACCACAAAAACATATTTCTACTTCCGATTCTGTTTTCTTACCCCCAATTTGGGCATATTTGCCCTCCTGAGGCGTCCGATCTTAGACCAGTGGGGGACCTTGCACACATTGATCCTCTGCAGGAGAACTTCCAGATCAAAGCCAAAAATATCATGACCCTGCAGGTAAAAGCAAGTGACAATTCAAAGGGACGTTGAATACCGTTTCCCTAAAGTCTGCTGTTTAGCTGAACAATAGAAACTTCCAGATGGCAGTGACGTATAATAAGGCGTAAAAACTAAATTTCTGAAAGAATCTATTAGCTGTCCAATTTGTGACTCAAACTAGTGACGCGCCAACCAGAGATGTTTGTAGCCCATAAGTCTGATCCGCCAACAGATTTTATCCAGTTTTATTAAGAAAATTCAAAAATTATTTTTAAGCAGAAAGAAAAAGTTCCCTCTGCTAAGCGACAAGAGATAAAAGAAATCCAGTCAAATCCTGAAGTTTATTGTTGAACAGACGTGTCTGAATAACCACAAAAAAAAAAATATTAGAGAATAACTTCCTTACTCCTTTACGAGAATAAAATCTACCTGATACTGAAAAGGCTAACCGAGCCTTCTTTCTCATCAAAGTGTTGGAATGGTGCATTTACTGATCAGGAAAAACAGATTGTACTTTCAGTTCCCAACCAGACGGACTAGCTTAAATGCCTCCATTTCAAATTAATGTGGATTTTTAGTATTTGCTTGTAAGACGGTCTGTTGCTCACCACCAACACATCAGGGTCAATTTTGTGCATCTTGGCCAGGAAGCAGCCGAGCAAGGTCCGCTCTGAAGTTGCCATCTCCACCTTCACTTTCTAAAAAAAGATTGAGGTCAGTTGGTCAGTCTATTATTAATTTTATACGGCAAAATGTGTTCTTAGTAAAACATCTGGGCTTGCAATCATTATTAGTGGACATCATTTGTACTGCTGCAACTGAGAAATGAGCCTTATATTTAAATGTTAGTGTGTCAAAGAACAGGAGAAGGATAAAAAATTGGCTTAAATATGAGCAGCAGCTTCAAGTGATGATTCAAATTATGGCTGCACAATATAAGAAAATCTTTCAAAGGTATTTATATTGGTAAGTATTGTCCATTAATTATTAAAATAAACAGAAGCAGTGATGCTAAAGCTAGGGTCTGTCCATGTGTGGTCGCTCACCTTCTTCTTGACGGCATCTTTGAAGTCGTAAGGAAAAATGCAGTCGGATGGTTTACTGATCACTGAGGAGAAAAATGGTTGGAATCAGTCTGTTTTAAATCTCATCCAAGGTTTTATTACATTTTCATTACAAATGTATCAACTCCATTCATTACAGGTGACTGTGGCTCAATGAGGAAAGTATTGCAATGCAAAAGCTTGTGGAGTCACAACAGCCTTTGGCACGGCACTTAACCCCAGGTAGGCTAACGACCGGAGTATCCGTTTATGAATGAGTGTTTGTGAGTGTGGCTACGTGAGCGATTGGAGTGGCCGCTTTGACTACAACAATACTGTTTAAATTCACCACCAACACATCAGGGTCAATTTTGTGCATCTTGTTATGTTATTCACTTGCTTTTACCAAGTGAATAACAACAAAATACCAGCAGCAGAAAATGTTTAACGCTTACCACAGAAATGAGTTTGATAGGGAGGCTGAGGAGGAGCTTTATCCATATGGAAGTTGTAGTGGATGAGCGCAACAAGAGACACGATCTGCAGGAATATGAACGTTGCATTAAGTGAAAAAACCTGATCAACCCCGTTAATCTACTGCATAGATTACTTCTTTGTTTTAATATGTACAGGATATAGAAGTGTTTCCTACAGCAGAGTATAAAGGCAATTCTAGGAAAAAGAAAAAATACATTTGGCCACATAGAAGAAAGCTTCCACACAAATATTTAGATATTTCTTGAGAATTTCACATATTTACCAAAATAAAAAATATATATTTAAAGACATACATTTACAATATGAAACTATGATACTATCTATCAAATTGTAAATTTGCATGAAAGCCACTTAATGTGATTACATAGTCAAGCATGTCAAATGTAAATTCATAATGATACATGGTGAATTTATAGATGCATTTCTGGCTGTTTTCAAAGTGTAAGTGGTACATCTGGGCTCTGGTGTCAGAACATCTCCCACATATCACAAAAAAATGTCAGATTTTGTTCTAGCAAACTTCTGACTTTATAACGGCAAAAAGTTTCCCAGAATTAAAATATGTCTTTAATCATAAAATCGTAGCCCTATTTCCCAAAAACATACAACTTATTCAAGTTTTATCTTGTAAATATGTAAAAAGTTTTTCTTCCGCTGCCAGATTTTTTTCCTCTTCCATTTATCTACAATTGTTCTAGTACTTTATCGTAGTTTTCAAACTCAATTTACAAAAAATAAAAAATAAAGTAAAATAAAAAAAATCAATACTTTTGCACAAGACTGGGAAGAGCAAAGTTTTGCTATTACATAAATGTTTTAAAAAATCTAAATCAAATATTCCAACCTCATTGTGATGCGTCTTGGGGTTCTGAACAGTCTTGAGGCTTATGGACATTACGGTTATGGGTGGAGGCGGCAGATCTTTAATCACAGAAACCAAGTCACTTCTCACAGCGAGAGCCTCCACTTTACACCAGCTAACCGGTTGGTTCATCAGCTCTAACAAAGACAAGGCGGAGAAGTTAGAGCTGCAGAGAAAATTGTTTAGATGCATGGATCAAAGAAATAAGTAGAGGCGTGCCGATCGATCGGCCACCGATCATAATCGGACGATTTCCGTGAAAAAGTGTATGATCGGTGATCGCCGATCACGGTCTCTTGTTTGCCGATCACCTGTATCTCATTCGCAGCCTTTGTATGCAGCTCATCTCCTCTTTCCTTCACACGGCACAAGCGCGTAGCAGTAAATCCTAAACAATGTGGTGTGAAACCTGAATGCTCTGAGAGTGACCGGGGAAGTTTGTGTGTTGCGGTGGAAAATTACCTCTGGGGTGAAGCACATCAAAATGCATCAACACAATGCGACATTTAGAAAACAAGCACTCGACAGAGTTTGGCTACATCGAGGCTCAATGCAGGAAAAAAGGACTTCCGGAGCGGCCAGTAAAGCAGCGCACAACCACCAACACTCACCCGGGTTAGCATCACAGTCAGAAAGCTAAACAAATAACCTGAAAAATAATTAAAGTCTTCAAGCTGGCGGTGTAAAATGCGGTTTCTGTTCTCGTTGTTGAACAGACGCTAAGCGCTACTGGTAGTAATATTTCACAGACGTCGCGCCGTTTCTGCTCCACCTGCAGTGACTCTCACACCAAACCTCTGCTTAAAGCTGCAGCACGTAACTTAAAAAAAGAAAAGATTTTAGATATGTATTAAAACTTTCGCTGTCCTAACACAAGACAGATAAGCTCTGAAAAAATAATCGATCTCCTCTGCCTCCTCCTGTGTTCTGCAGAATTACTCCGCTCGGTCAGAAACAACCAAT
>CAEGAE010053012.1:0-11396 GCA_903067095.1 Girardinus metallicus | reverse complement strand
TTTCTGCTATAACTGATGTATATTTGCATATAAAATAAGTCAATAGAGTTTAATTTACAATTTTTATGTCTTCGTGTCATGAGGTAGATCTCAGCAGGCTGGTGAGAGAAAAAGGAGATCTTGGTCACAAAAAGTGTGAGCTCCCCTGGTTTAGAGTATTTGTTCTAGTCCAGCAAAAAATACTTGATTTGTCTTTTTTGCGAAGTAGCTTGTATACTATGAATAGAATATAGGGAGAGCATTTTACACCAGCTTCCACAGATTATCAGTTAGATTTAAGTTTCTGGTTTGGGTTATATTTTTAACAAAATTTTGATCTCAAAAATATATTTTTTTTTCATTGGGTTTTGTTTCTCTTTCACAATCCATGAAAGTGAGAAATATTTTTGTAGACCAGCGTACATCAAGTAACAACTCTGCAGTTACATGCTCTTACTATTTAGTAAGAGCATGTTTTATTACACATGAATCCCAAGCAACAGCAGTAAAATTTAATTTGAAACCCTTTTTAAAAAATATATATGGTTAAAAAGATAAAGGCTGTTAGTAAAAAGCAAGGTTTGATCCTAAAGTAGACCAGGCCTGTATATTTTGTCCTTTATCAATAACACACAAGTAATGTTCCCTTTGAGAGAACGCCGTAATTTAAACCAGTTAAGATGCTGATCAGTCACTAAGGAAGGGAACACCACAGGTTCTGGAAACCCCACTGCTTTGTGCTCTCAGCCTACCTGTGTAAATCAGTCAGATACTACATGTAGTGGAAAAAAGCACTTTTTGGGCTGTGCACTTGTTTGCATGGCGGTGCCTCGGTGGATGCCGGTGTGTGTTTGGGCTGTGCAGTGCCGCAGTCGGCGGGTGACAGAGATGGATGTGGTGAGATGCCTGCGATGAAATCTCTGAGAGGGAGAGGGAGAAAGTCAAGGAGGTATGTATTACTGCAAAGTTAGCGGGAGCATAGAATAAATGTATTAGTTGGCATGCCCTTGGTAGCTCTATTGATTTTTACCCTTTTCATACGGTGTGCTGCTGGGTGTTATGACGGAAAGCAGGAACACTCTGACGGTCTACGCATCTGTCAGGATTCCATACCTCAGTCTGGTGTTTTAGTTGAGAAAACAACAAGTCTGGATTTGCAAATGAGTTGGCAAGAAATTCCACTAATGACATGTAAGAACCTCACTGTGAAACTGGACAGCAGGTGGCAGCAGCAGTCTGTAGAGGCACTTACCTGAAAACAGTGGAACTTGGCAACATTCAGGTGTATTAAAACTACAAACCTCAATATATATTTTGTTGCACTTTTATGAGACATCAATCCATCCATTGTTTATACCCAGTTGTCCTTGCACTGGTACTGGTTCCTATCTCCAGTGGTTATCGGGTGGAAGGCAGGGTTCATCCTGGACAGGCCCCCACATCCAGGTTTGCCAGATTTGACTGACAGTTTCCAGTCAAAAATAACTCCCAACTCCAAAAAACCATCCCAAATCCCAACCTCTAATGAAACTCATATTAATAGCGCAGTCGTTAACTGTATATATAGACTTGTGACCAGAACCTGATCTCATTCACCCTGCAAAGGACCGACCTCTTGGAACATATCGAGATCCTAACATAAGTGCAATAATACAGCAATTATTAAAGGTTTTGTGTTTTTCTGCGACACTATTTTGAAAAAAAATTATTTTTAACACTTTCTAAAAACTACACAAAATGTTGAGAAAAGCAGCCCAAATTATAACAACTTGCCCAAAGCAGTTTTTTCTAGTCTAACATGTTTAAAAGCAGCCCAGTTAGGTGGAAACACGGCCACTTGGGCATAATTCATTCTGCAGAGGTCCCCACGTATTCAAAATGGACTCAAGGTGAATGTCCTCACATAGGGAAATTTGTACAGACTTGGGGTCTCATAGTTGGGGTCTTTATGCCATTTTATCAGGAGTTGGGTGGATCCCCTGGTTGGGAACAAACAGGGGCTAGGCATCCAAATAACTTCATTAAATGTGCTAGTATCCACTTGGATTGTAGAAAATGATGGAATTTGTCAAGAAAATGTATGCAAACGGTTCGAAATCTAAACCGTCACTCATTTTGTAGAGTCCTCTTTCGAGGTCTTGTGAATGTGTCTCAACCAGCTTTGTAGTTTCAGTCAGTTCCATCTCTGATACTAAACCGTTCAGACTTAATATTATATTCTTTGGAATGCCACTGATCTCCACACGGAACAGTTTACAGGCAAGTTTGACCAGGAAAATATAATAGGGCTTTTTTGTTTAAAATATTGACGTCTTTTCCCAAAATACACCTTTCATTTTTTTAATCCTGCTGGTTTTCAGCTGTAAATGATTTTTCTAAGCTAGCATTCAATCTGTTACAATTGGCCATTGTTGTTGCTTTGTGTACCAGGCTGGGCTTATGGAAGAAGCCAACAATACTGAGGTAATGTTACTTTTCTCATTTGAAACCTTCAATAAAATCTACATTTAGGTGATGAGATGAAGACAGAGGAAGTCCATTTTACATCCGGAACTCGATAACACGTAAAGCTCCATTGTGTTGCTTCTGCTCGGATCTATTGGCAGAGTGATGCAACACCCACAACTTTTCATTAGTGTAGTCTTTTATCCATCTGTCCATACAGCCATTGTCCTGTTCAGAGTCAAGGGGCCCCTGGAGAACACCTATGCTTGAACTCCTAGGGTTAATTTAGAATCAACAATTGATCATCCATGGAGGCTTTCTAACTAAGATGAGGAGCTGGCTTAGGTACCAGCTCCCCAAGATGTACATGGCCTGTGAATTATACAGAAAAAGGTATTACCTTAAAGTCAGACTCATTAAAATTATTCAACAACTATGAAACTGAAGCAGTAAAGAAGTCACAGAGAAAGAAAACATGACTGCTTTACCTCAACAATGGCAGTTTTCAGTTCCGGTTTAGAGCTGGATTGCCACAGATGGAAGAATGTTAAAAAGTCCCAGTGAATGGAAATATCCGTGTTTCAAATATATTTGCATAGAAGACATGTTAATTTGCTTAATTTCTTTGCAGCTGGGCCACAAAAAGGTCACATTAACCGTCATGTCCGGCCCTAATGACTCAGTCAACGCTAATGCTCTATCATTAGGCATCTTTATATTGTGTTTTGCATAAGCCTAATAAAGAATTACTTAATTTTGTATAATACAACACAATTTGTCTGTTTTTAACAGATTTTAATTTACCGCCTTTCTAAAACTCTAACACAAACTGACAGCCTCATTAATACCGTAAATGCTGCTGGAGTTGGTTATAATTCAGCATTTCTCACTGAGCACATTCAGTACAACAGTCATCCAGAGGCACACATCATTCCTCCACATGTGGACTTCAGCTCCAGCCTGACTGTGGCTGTCAGTGATGATTAATGAGAAAAGATTGACTTCTAGATATTACAAAGACTTTTAGTCACCAGTGTCTGACACAGCCTGGCCACTAATGTTCTACACTGAGGCTACAATCTTAATTCAACTTGACATATTTATATCATACAGTAATTTTACTCAAGAATGTTTCATTTGGTATACTGATAAAACATATGACAGAAAAGAATAGAGAGCATTGATAACTGAATCATTAGTTGCACCTGAAGCTCCATTGTGTTGGAAAGCACGAATCACAAACATTAGTTCCGCTAACGCTAAATGCTAAGCTAGGACCAACATGATATTAAGTGGAGGCTAAGGCTAAATCACTAAAGTTGAACCTCAATGATGCCCACCATATATATCACATCACAGTATACAAGGTCATATTAGATTAGAATAGTGGATTTTAAATAGTTGCATTCTGGGTAAACGTCATTTGCTGCAACAAACTAAAAATTAGCTCCTCCATTAGCGGATTAGCACAAGTGTGCTCATCACTGTTGGATAGGATTGTCTTTATAGGTGTATTCCATCCATCCATCTTTCTCCGCTTTATCCGGGGTCGGGTCGCGGGGTTAGCAGCCTAAGAAGGGAGGCCCAGACTTCCCTCTCCCCAGCCTCTTCTTCCAGTTCCTCAGGAGGAACCCCAAGGCGTTCCCAGGCCAGCCAAGAAACATAGTCTCTCCAGCATGTCCTGGGTCTTCCCCTCCTCCCAGTGGGACGTGCCCAGAACTCCGCTCCAGGGAGGCGTCCAGGAGGCCTCCTGACCAGATGCCTTAGCCACCTCAACTGGCTCCTCTTGACATGAAGGAGCAGCAGCTCAACTCTGAGTCCCTCCCAGATGACCGGGCTTCTCACCCTGTCTCTAAGGGAGAGCCCAGACACCCGGCGGAGGAAACCCATTTCAGCTGCTTGTATCAGTGATCTCGTTCTTTCGGTCATGACCCAAAGCTCATGACCATAGATGAAGGTATAGGTGTGTTTCATATTGCAAAACCTTATGTTGCCTATATGGGAATCCTTTTACACTTCGCTGTAATTCCCAATTCACAGTAATGATCTGTTTAAATCTCTTATCTCTCCCAAACATGCTGTTAAAGCCATACCCTCACACACAGTGGGTAAACCATCCTCCAACATCTTGGACCTTCGGCGGTGCATCGGCGTAATGGCCATCTGTGATTTCTTCCTGGAGTTATGATGATTTACTTTCCATTTGCAGTTTCCATTATTTCCTCCCTTCTGAGGGTTTTAAACAGTTACTTATAGGTCACCATGTGAACCTCTTGAATCCAGCAGATGAAAGCTTGAATCAGATCTGTCCCGCTGCTACTCACAGTCAGCTTTTTACCGTCCTTAAAATGGACCCAGATATTATGTCTTATTGGAAAAATAAAACATGTGAAGAGGGTTTTCAGAAGATCACTAGGAAAAGAAAGTGCGGAGTGCTTTGAAATGGAAACATCTCAGCTTTTGAAATCATTCTCAGTGTTTTGCACCTTTGGTTTTCCTAAGAAAATCGGACACATTCGTATATTTAGTCATGAATATAAAACAAGTTGTACATACACAAGAGTCTTTGTGCACCTTTGCGTATGGATTATCGGTCTTATGCCTTAATTTACTAACATAGGAAACAGAAGCTTCTGGTGGATCATTTGTAAAAGTGATTGGGAATAAAACACACCAAGAAGTCTGCCAAAAAAAATTAATAAATAAAATTAACCATCTGATGTTTAATGCAAATGTTTTAGTGGATCGTAAAAGTAGAAAATTGCTTCTAGGGTCTATAAAGAGATTTTGGATTGTACAGACATCTCCAGCAAGTTCTCCTTTTGACCATTTGTCATTGCTTGATGGATGACAAAATTTCGATCAAATTCAAAAGTTCCATCTGAAAGTTTCCTGTATACTGTAGACCTCACCGTATTAAATATTTAGGTCATGAAAGCATAATAAAAAAAAAATATTTTTAAATATCTAATTCATTTAGTAATTTTGAGTGGTCTTCCTTAGTTGAATTCAATGCCTTTGTACTAGAAGTTTCACAAAGTCTTGGAACTTGACAGACCAACACTAAGTAGTGCAGGTCATGCATTTATTTATTTATTTTTTATTATGTTATAATAGCCAGAAATAGCTGTACTCATAATTTTGAGAATAATACCAACATTAAGGCAACAGCACATTAGGTCTCGTATTTAATCTCTGCTCTACTTCAGCCATGTGTCTTGGCCACGACATAAAGTGAATGATTTGCACAGCTTCCATTGAGAATATAGTTGGTCCTCCAGTTCTGCCAAACCTCAGATAAAACCCTGCATCTGTCATGTGGATTTTGACAATTGTGGAGTTGCTTACTTTGCATTTTGCGGTCCTGCTCCAGATATATGGTGTGCTTACATGATTTTATTGGCAAATAAATCCTGAAACTGCAGGATTATATCCAACGGAATCAAGGATTCAGCTCGGTTGAGAGTATTGCTTTGAGCTCCTTTACGGCCGTATTGACTTGGTCATAAACTGACCATAAATCCATAGGCTTTTAATAATGAGTCCATGTCACCAGCTGACAAGAGGCATATGTCTTTTTCTATGGCTCGGGAAAACCAGTGGGCCAGATAATGGTAAATACAATCCTGGGTATTAGGACACTGAGTTTAAGTCATTCCACTTTGATGAGCGCGGCAGTAAATTCTGCTTCAAATTGCGAAGGCGAGGCGCCGTTTAATCTTTCGTCCGAAGCGTTGTAAACTGGAGGCACCGCCGGTACCAGGGACCTTCTGTCCCGCCGATGAACTTCTCCCTCTGATTGCTGAGCACAGCCAGCAGATGATGCACTAATGAAAAAGCTCACCTTGTTTCAGCTCATTGTCTTCCATTTCTTTTCGGGGAAGTGCTTCCCGTATGGATGTGCTGGGAGTTCACGGAGCCAAGGCGCTCGCCGGGCCGCCTTGCTGAGAACGCAAGCGTTTTTAATGAAAGCGCTAAATTGTAGAGGGAAATTTAAACCCATAACTACTGAGTGGCAATTTCATAACCCTTGGCATGGACAGTGCTCGGGCATCGTTGCGCGGCTTGTTGATTGAAAAGTTTCATCAGCGGTATGGGAGGTTTGTCATTGCTTTTTATCTGGGCCAAAGAAGAGAGGAAAAATGCACCTGGTCTCCACTGGTTCAACTACACAGAGTTTCCAGCCATGTAAAAGGCTTTACAGTCATGTAGGACAGAGCCACATTCTGCTTTTTTTCATGAATGTGTCATTACAACGCTTTGTGACTGTAGGGTGGTGCAAAGAAAAGGTTAATTTGCATAATTCTGACTTTAACTACCAAATCTCCATTTTATTCAACTTATAAACGATCAACAAATAAACGATCCCGGTTTGTGTCAACTGGAATTTTTTTTTTTTAATCTATACTACATCCACAACCTGTTTCTGTTACAAATGTACACAAAACATTGTCAATACTCAGGTAATGTTGAAAAAACACAATTTTGAAATTGTGTCGTTTCTATTAAATAACGTAATTAAAATCACACGTGAATAAGTTTATTCATGTGATAAGTCGTTAAAAAAAAAAAAAAACATGTCCCACCACAGTTATCCAACTACTTCCTGTCATCTTCTTCTTCATGGATGTTTCAACATCTGGTTGTTGATCATATGACTCTTGTGATGCGAAAAAAGTGTTTCCATTGCAGTTTTGAGAAGTACCCCAATTTCTATACGGCCAACATTTACACCTCATAGCAGCAAAACTTTTTGGCAAGAGAGAAGATTTTTTTTTCAAAATTGTCACACTTTTATTAAGCAAATATATTTTCGAAATGCCAAACTGCACAATTATATGGTCAATGGAAACGCAGCTAACAATGCCAAAAGTGTTCACATCTTTCTGGTGTTTTCACCATTTTAGGCATGATGTACCAGTTGTATAATAATTACATAAAATGATAATTTTTTTAGATAATTATGATGTTTGTTTTATGATTTTAAAGAATCTTTGTCTTCCACCAGAATGTCACTCAGAAAATTATATGACCTGGAGTCATATCTGTCAAGTGACCCAAACAGAACCTTTGTAATACAAAGCATTTTAGTAACAATATGCAGTTAAACAACAAAGATTAAACTCATATTGAATGGTTTGGGTGCATAGGTACAAAATGGTTTGTTTACAGACAATAAATTAAAGTAGAAAGAGAAGGAATGGAGACATGAACAGGCAAAAAGGCAAAAGATATGTTGCTTTCCCAACTTGGTGAAAAAAATGTTTTTAGCTTCTTTTAAAAATCATGAAAGTATTTCAGAGACAAATCAGACTGTTAAAGTCACAAGGAAAAGAAACTGTCTCAGATCGCAAGATTGACAAGATTAAAAAAAGAAGAAAATCATTTCCCTTTCAGGATTTCTACTTTTTGTGAGTAAGACAATACAAGCTCAACAAAATATGATTTAGTGTCAAGTAAGAAGAAAATCAAAATTAAGACAGATGGTTGATTAAGTGTTTGGAACAGTTAAAATGAACCAGCTCAGGTTAAAAAAAGGCTGTGGATGTGAAAACCGTTCGGGGATTTACCGATACGAGTGAATGGTCTTCTTTCTAAATGTCACTGTGATTTCCTCTGCAGAGAAGTACAAAGTGCCTAACTGTCCTTGGAGGATGTACCACCTGTAGAAACAACTGTTGTCTGAAGAGCAAACCTTTGTTTTCTCAAGGGAATCACTGGAAAAAGACAAATGTCTCAAAGAGATTGATAGTGAGCCACATGTTTACCAGGACTGGATTATGTCAATTACAATCTTTCTCCCCCTACTTGCCTAGTAGAAAGAAACAAAGACACTGTCATGTATGTCTGTGTGGTCTAAGTGGGTCCCTAAAGACCAGGGTTATGAAGTAAATGGGAAACCCAACTTTAATCACAGAGTTACAAAATAATACATTTTTCTTTTGTAACATTATAGATTTCAACCACAACACTTATTGTTTGATTTTAGTTTTATGGAACAGACCAATTAAAAAGTATCCCACAACTGTCAAGTAGAATGAAAGGGATTAAAGGGCTTCGCCAAATATCTTGCTTGGAATCTCCTACTTTAAAAGTAGTTTTATTCTTTAAATTCGTTCCTGAAGTAAATGAATTTGAGGCGACTTGAAAAGTTACATGTTTGGATGGCTTCGGTCAAATTTGACTGAGCTTGAGCTCAGGCCATAGCCTGGTAAAAACCTGCCCCTTGTTCTACGCTTGGCTTCGTTCAGACGTTCTGGATGCTCGGCTATAGAGAAACGATTGCTTCCTGGAGGCCTTAACTCTGTTGAAGTTTGAAACAATTGGATCTGATTTTATCCAATTGCTAACGTTTATTACAAGAGCAGTCCTTGTTAATTTTGTGCAGCATTTTAATCCAAAAACCTAATAAACAAAGCACTGCCAGCACCAAACAGATCCACAACAGAAACAAAACCAAATTGTTTAGCCAAACTATGTCTAAACTGGTAAACATTTGCCCCATTTCTGAGAAGGCAAGCCGCCATACTGCCAATCAAAACAAAGTTCTGAGCAGAGTGGAGTCACTGAGAGTGAGAGCTGAGCAGCACATGGGAAACAAAAGCAGCAGTCGGCTCTCACTTCGTGGGAGTTAGTCTCAGCTGTTGGAGCCAAATCTTTTGAGCATGGCCCATCAGTAGTGTTGGCCAGGCTTCCAAATATTGAATTAACATTAACAGCCATCTTGTTCTGCTCAGCACTTCTGTCTTCTTAGTAGAGGATGGTTGTTTGCAGCGCAAACAATTTCCAGTAAGCGTCAAACTATATCACGGCCAATCATTAACAATTGGGTAATACTTAAAACTTCAACAGAGTCCACGCCTCCAGGAAGCAATCGTTTCTCAATAGTGGAGAACGACGTGAAGTGTAGGACAAGAGGCTGGCTTATGCCAGACTCATGTGTCTATCAAATAAAATGCTTCTTAAAATGTATTCAAGTCTGTGATGAGAAGATGGGGAAAAAGTCAAAGTGGTATAAATTCTTTTGCAAGACACTTTATAACCTTGGTATTTTTCCATCCTTCATGTCCTGACTGCTGTACTGTCAGTGATCTGAGATCTGGGGCATCTGAAGAGAACAGCTCTGCTCTACTGGGTACACAGGCTAATTAAAGCTGATGCTTTAACAATCACAGTGCTGTGATTTGTTATTCATGAAAGTCAAATAAAAACAATTAAACTGATATAGGTTACCTGCTGCTTGCAAGCTTCTATAATTTTCAATGATACCAACACCCGACCTTGGAAAGCGAGATCAAGTCGCCTCATTTAGTATCACAAATCAAATCCTCAGTTATTATTGTATTTAGAAATTAACGCCTGAAATGCATTTAGTCATAAATTCAAACAGTATGACTCCAAATGATTATGATAAAGCAGGGCTTGAAGGAAGAATTTAAGCCGAGGAAGCTAGAAAGATGTAAAAGACACAACAGATTCACATTAAGTGTTTTAGAAAGCAACATGCCCAAACAGAAGAAAAGGATGACAGGCAGACATTCAAACACAGGGTAAAGTGTCCCTGGCTGAGAGACGCGCAGTTGCTAGCCAAACGCTGGCAGAGTCAGGAGATTAGCCTACTTTTCTCCAAAACAATAGAATTATGCAAAGACAAGGGATCCGAGGCATGAAAGGAGAGCTGGCTGTCTGGAAACAGCTGGAGGACGTGGAATGTGCCGGAGATTTTAGGAATCCTTGCTTCATTTACCTAATTTCCTGTGTAAACGCTCAGCATGTTGGCCTACGTTCTAATTTAGATCCCCCCAAGTGTTTTCTGGGAAGGATGCTCAGCTTGAGCAAACAAAAAAAAAGTTAAAAAATGGATGAATGGGACAAGGAAAAGAAAGGATATGTACCAGTGTTCAGCTGTATTCTCTAGTCTTTGTGATAAGACACAGAAGGTTGGAAGTGGACTGTTGTCATCTTGTACATTAATTTTCCGTTACCATCTGAAGGGTCCAGACGACTCCATGATGTTCACGCTCACCTCACCAGTCTGGAGCAAACCCAAATGAAGTTTTAAACATGCTGAAACACCTTCAAAACCCTGAGCAAGTTCCAAACCAGGAGTCTACAACTCCAATCTTCAAGAGGTACGACCCCGCAACTGTTTTACAAATGTTTTGCTGTGTTCTGTTCTTTGTGCATTTTAATTTATTCCTTGTCAGGCTTTTCCCTTTTGGTTTGTAGTTTATTTAAGCCTGAGCCCTAGTCCACAGAGAGCCAGATATCTGGGGAAACAAATGCATTTTTGCCTTTCATGTACTCCGTTCAAAATTACTAAAAATGATTGTTTATTAAAAAAAAAAAAAAAAAAAAAAAAAAAAAAAAAAGAAGAGGTCTGAGAAAACTCCAAATTTGTGTTTTCATGTGTTCATGGGGAAAACGGAGATTCTTGCACATGATAGCCTACAACAAATAATGCACATATATCCACATATCCACATACTTGCTTTGACACGAATCCCAGTCGACATCATCTTGTGTTTTATCAACTTTACAATCTGATACAGTATTTAAACGTAGTTCCACCTACATATCCGTACACACAAATGAACCTACTGGCACCATGTTTAACTCCTAACAGCAAGTTATGGTTGTTTTGAAGCAATTTGATTGGCTGACTGAGGTTTTAGCTCCGTGCTACACTGCCCCCTATGGGTGTGGCATGTTTAAAGCAATGCTCAGGCGGACTTGTCCCGGTTCATGTGGATGAAAACTTTTCTAAAACTGAAACTGTCATGATACGTGTTGTGGTGAGGTGAGGAAGGCGCAGGGGAGTCCAGGAAGTCATAATAGTGATAATTTAATTGAAAGTCCAAGAGCACAGCACAAGGATACGACGACATCAGACGAGGTTAGACGAGGACCCGACAAGAGACAAAGACAACAGGTGGACTTAAATACACAGGGAGGGTAATCACAGAATAAGA
>CAEGAE010053011.1:0-46742 GCA_903067095.1 Girardinus metallicus | reverse complement strand
TCTAATAACCACAATAAAATAAAAAGATAACTGTGAATTACCTTCACAGGCCATATGTATAAACAAACATACTACACGTTATAGCAACTTATAAGCGAATTAATTTATTAATAACCAACTGAAAATGCAAAAAGAACAATATATATATATCATGCTAATTAAAGGATGGCTAAAACATTATTGTGCAATTAATTTGCATTATTGACTTGCTTTCCATGTAGTAAGACATATTACTTGAAATATAAAACATAATAAAGCAATAATTTCTTTATGATATGACAACACAGTTGTGCTACAACCGGGAATCGAACCACGAACCTCAGGTTTTCAGGCTTTCGGTGAACTACACCTATATTCGACTGGCCCGCGGGGGACTCTTATAAGTACTTTCACAAAATGGAAAACTCGAAATAACCTTCCACATCCGTCTAAATACCCGCTAAAAGAAAAGAAGTCACCATGCAGGCCCCAGCGAGGATCGAACTCGCGACCCCTGGTTTACAAGACCAGTGCTCTAACCACTGAGCTATGGAGCCTACAACACCTTCGGTCATCGTCACGTACATTAATGAACATCAAGATGTGTCCTGGTCTTACGTAATTGTTGTCTGAGAACTAACCAGGAACTTACCACTTGTCGCCCCACTGTGAGCGGGTTAGCAGTCCTTTATTTGAGACTACTCGTGCTCGTCGCTGAAAGTGGCATTTATGGCAGTGTTTGGTGTGCTTTTGAGTGTCGGCGAAGCAGTTTTTACATGGCTGTGTTTTTTTCTTTTCATTGCATTTCTCGCCTACTGTTTTTATATCAAATACATTCATATGAAATATGACCACATACCAGGGCCGCCGAGGAACAGGTAAGCCAAGTTCGATGGAACATTAGCATAGATAACCAGCATAACAGTCGTTCACTAGCCACAACTCCTTGTTTTTGTTCCTTGAAGTTTCTTCTTGGGACACTCGCCGACGTTTGTGAGGATTATGAAAAATGACGGAATTGTACACAACAAATTTTTGGAGTGGTAAGCTAAAGTGTATCTTCCTTAAATGGTTATTTCTTGGTGGATAATAGCAAACAAATTGAAATGTCTCGCGTTTCGCTTTGTCTGTCTTCCGTCTGGTTTCGATATGCTACCTTAAAATTTCCGTGACAAGCTGCTCGTTGGCTTTGTCGTCATAGTTTTATGTCTGAATATTTTTTTCTTTTTCAAACTTACATTATTCTTGTCATTTACAGGGCCGAGACTTATGGGCCTGTTTACCGAATGAATATCCTGCATTACATTATCCTCGTTGTGACCTGTCCAGAGGCAACTAAGGTAAAAACATTAGATGTAGCGAGCTTCTTATGCTACATTTTAACACTTTGTATAGATCAAATCACACTAAGTCAACGCATGCATTTTTCCGTTTTCAGGAAATCTTGATGTCCCCTAAGTATCCTAAGGATCGATTCCTCTACAAGCGAATGTTTAATCTCTTTGGCCAAAGGTAGTTCAAGGTCATCATTGTCTGTGGAATCTTCTTACATGTACGCCAAAGAAATAATCAAGTTATGAAACTGGTTTTACTAAAACCGTTTAAAAAAAAAGAAAGACCTTGTCTATTAAAAAAGAGAGCAAAAAAAATAAATAAATCTTTGTCTACATTTTAGCAGGTTCCAACCACAAACTTCAGCTTGTGTTTCTCTGACAAGTCGGCACAAAGTAGTTCCTGACTTTGAAGTGAACAGCATCGCTTTTGAAACATCTTACAAATAATCTTAGAAGTGTGGTGTGCTTGTGTAAATAGTTCACTTTACTTGGATGCCGCAAAAATGAAATCCAGTACAACCAATTCGCCTCAGAAGTCGCGTAATTACTTGGATAATGCATTTACAAACTGTTACTTTAATATCTCAGAGGATTGTTTTAAAGAAAATAAAACATCCTAAAGAGCAAACATTAGGTCAGAGGTTATGACAAACTACCTGTTGCTGCAATTACAGCTGCAAGTCCTACCAGCTTTGCACGTCAGATGCTGAAATTGTTATTCATTCATCTTGGGGGGAAAAAGAACAATTTTGGCCTCATCTGACCTGACCTCCTTCTTCCACATCATTTAAAATCTTTTACAATACATTGAAGTCTGTGGTTATTTACATTTCAAATGATATTCTTGTCGTTTTCTTTCACCGGTCGCCTTCCCAGGTTTATAGGCACCGGTCTGGTCACTGCAATCGATCATGAGATGTGGTACAAACAGCGGCGCATCATGGACCCTGCTTTTAGCACCTTGTAAGTTGGTCTCTGAGCTACTACTTGTCCAGTTTGTTTTGTACAACACATCTCTCCGGTTTCGATTTGTAGCACTGTCTGGTTACATGAAGTCTGAGACGCTTTGCTAGTGTCTTCTTTAAGGGACGTTTCTCAGTCTGAATCTTTTCTTTAAGGTACTTGAGAGGCCTAATGGGGACCTTCAACGAAAGAGCAGAGAAACTCATGGATAAGCTCTCAGATTTAGCTGACAGTAACACACAGGCCAACATGCTTCAACTTGTCAACTGTGTCACGCTCGATGTCATCGCTAAGGTACCGTCTGTATTAAATCCCCTCCTTCGACGTAAGACATTCTGATTATAACCATACCGTTGTCGTTGTAAACATGCGTTGCCTTAATATATTCCAGGTTGCGTTTGGAGTTGATTTAGATCTCCTGTCCAACAGCTCGCCTTTCCCCAAAGCCATCGAGACTTGTCTGAAAGGGATAGTGTATCAAGTCAGAGACTCTTTATTCCAGGTAACGCTTTAAATTTGTTTTAAATGAAGTTTATGCGAACAACCCCCCCGACCCCCCGCCTCACATCAATGTGAAACGAACTCTGCCGTTCCAGTTCAAACCAAAGAACTGGCCGTTCATCAACGAGGTGAGGAAAGCCTGCCGCCTGCTGCGCACAACCGGAGCTCAGTGGATCCGCGACAGAAGGATGGCCATGCAAAACGGAGACGATGTCCCGAAGGACATCCTCACTCAGATCATTAAAACTGCTGCCACAGGTGGTGATCCAGTCTCGATAAAGAATGAGATTTAGAATTATTTGGTTTTACGAATTGCGTGACTAAAAATGAAATCCGCACTGCTTTCCTTTTAATCCTTTTTCTTATTATTAGACTTTTACTGCGCCCTTCTTTTGGTCACTATCTTCCTCTATCTCACTCTGTCCTCAGCATTATATTCTCTCG
Source organism: Girardinus metallicus (assembly GCA_903067095.1). NCBI lineage: Eukaryota > Metazoa > Chordata > Actinopteri > Cyprinodontiformes > Poeciliidae > Girardinus > Girardinus metallicus. The sequence continues at coordinate 43,521 of CAEGAE010053011.1, read as the reverse complement.
TTAGCGGCATTGTCTTTAGACCATACTGTACAACTGTTGCTTGTCTCTCTTGCAACTATCGTTCTGTTACAGCTCTCCTTTGACATCGCTTTGACCTCAGGTACTTAAAGTCATCCGTCTTCAGTAACTCCTTCGCCTCTTACAGTATTTATTGTTTCTGCATTAAGCATCTATTTCATAAAGAATTTTGTTTCTCGATGTTTCCGGATAGAGCAGATGAAAACGTCTTTTTCCTAAACAACAAATGCCCGAGAAAATGTATGCCTGACATCTCTGTTGCTTTTGTTACTGCAGAGAAAAATATGTCTGAAGAGGATGAAGAGTTTATGTTGGACAATTTTGTAACATTTTTTATTGCAGGTAAGTGTGTTTTTTTTTCCTGGTGCAGGAAATGTATTTTATTCATTCCTATCCACTAGGGGGTGCTGTAGCATCATCTGCACACGTCCATCCCACAACCTTTTGCCTCTTTGATATTGTTTATTTTCTCTCCCATGTATGCCACACATCTACATTTGACTTTATACGAACACACAGCTTACGACGCAGAGTGTTTACTTTGAAACTTGGTGTTTAGGTCAAGAAACGACAGCCAATCAGCTAGCGTTTTGCATCATGGAACTAGCAAGACATCCTGAAATACTGGATAAGTAAGGACAAAAACAAAAAACAACAGTTTGCAATATTGGGCGAAGCAAGTTTTTTAAAATAATGCCCATAATTTTCAGAGTGACCAAAGAAGTGGATGATGTCATCGGGATGAAACAAGAAATAAACTACGATGACCTGGGGAAGCTAGTTTACCTCTCACAGGTATTTGAGAGAGTCTGGATGCTTGTGTGCCACTAAACATCTGCTCATTGTGTTTAATTAAATAACATACAATCTCTGTTAAGCAGTTTATTCAATATGAAGAGTTTACATCTCATACTAAAGGTGCTGAAAGAGACACTAAGAATCTACCCGACGGCTCCAGGCACGTCAAGGGAAATTCATGGAGACATGATCATCGACGGTGTTCACCTGCCTGGAGGTTTTACCTGTATGGTGAGTCTCTGATATGTCATGTAGATGATATATCATATATATCTGATATAATTGATATATCGGATATATTACACAAAATCTTACCAAGTATTTTTGGTCTAGTTTCTTGTGCAAACATCTTAGAACATTTACAGTAAGAGGAAACAAACTTACAACTAGTACTTTCTCATTAATTTTAAGGAATTAATGACCTTAAACAAGCTCATATTTCTTGCTGAAAAGCTACTTGTAAGTTAGTTTTGTCTTATTTCCAGTGTACTAAGATATTTGCACTAGGAAGTAGACCGTAATGACATGGTAAGATTTTGTGTTTTTACAGTGTTTCTGTTTCGCCACCACTTACGACAAACCATTTACTTTCATGTGACATTTCAGCTGAGCTCCTATGCAATGGGGAGGATGGAGAAGTTCTTTAAAGAGCCTCTTAAATTTGATCCGGACAGATTTCACCCAGATGCTCCCAAGTAAGTAAAAAAAAAAAACATAATATAATACCGGCTTTATATTTCTTTTAGAGAAAGGAGGACATGTTTTCTCTTTTCTGTTTTTACAAGACCCTACTACTGCTACTTTCCCTTTGCCCTCGGTCCACGGTCATGCCTGGGAAAGAATTTTGCTCAGGTGGGTGTGACAGAACTAATAATAAAAAAAAACAATACCTTGCTAATTCACACTGCTTGAACCTATTCTCTTTCGTCATGCCACATCCACACACTTCAGTGTTTTTATTTAGATTCAGATGACAGATTGTAACACACAGCTCAAACAGACTTGGTTTGTTTTCAGATGGAGGCTAAAGTGGTGATGGCAAAGCTGCTCCAGAGGTTCGATTTCAGCCTCATCCCAGGACAGACCTTTGACCTCCAGGACACTGGCACCCTGAGGCCAAAGAGCGGAGTGGTCTGCACCGTCAAACACAGGAAACATAAAAACTAAGTGACGTTAAAGGTTTCTGCCACTAAAATTAAATGAAAAATTATCCTAACTGTTAGGTTTCTTCTCCTGCCTCAGACAGAATAAAAACTGATTTTTTTTTATCTTGCACTTTTATTGTTGTGATTAAGAGTGTTTTTATGTAAGCTTGAAAATATTTCGCCTTTTTTAAATTAATATTTTCAACAATGCTGCACCTTTTGTGCCTCTAACAATAACATGTAAATGTCAAATGCTATCAGCGCACATCAATAAAACGAACTGTAATGGTAACTGATGAAATAATGTACTCTTTGTTTTCTTTCCACGTGGTTAATTTTTTTTCCATGTTGTCTGCTGTGTTTTGATTTTCCTGAAAGTGTACACACGGGGGCGCTGTAATCTTGTTAGCAGAATGAAGTACGCATTTGTTAGAAACCATACTGATTTTAGAGCAAAGGCGCGGTCCAAAGTATACATGAGAAAATGTCGGTCATAAGGATACTGAAACACAAGAAAGCGCACAGCGAATAACTTTCTAGCAACAGAAAAATTTAAAAGAAAAAAAAAATCAAAACGTTTTTGGGAATGCAAGTAAAAGGATCAACTATGGGTGGTTTTCTTCTTTTTTATTTATGTTTTTTTTTTGGCAAACTTTGAGTAAGAAGGCTGAAAGGAACAAAAATTGTGATTTCAGACTTGTAATTAAGTTCTTTTTTGGACAAAGAAAAAAATCTCCTAAATCTAAAGTTTGTCAATATGGAAACGAAAAGGTTTGTCTGAAAAAGAGCAGTCCACAGTTTCTCAATTATCTAGAAATTCTTAGTTTGTCTTTATTCTGAGAACTTCTACCGAACCTCTTTTTAAATGATGGTACAAATGTGGATTCTTTATAAATCCAGAAAATTCCAAACAATGCTGAGCATCCTCGAGATGAGACGTTAAAACGTAACGTCTTCAGTCAGAGGCTTCTTTATAACCCAGACTGCAACAGGTGGTCGCTCCTGCCCAAAAGCTGTCAGCCTCTACAACAACTCATTGTCTTTTGTGACCATTAAGAAATTTTTCAATTGAATTGAATAAAATGACCGTCTACTAGAAGGATTGTACTTGGGCAACTTAAAATTTGCTACGATTGTTGATGATTATGACCTTAACTGTGGAACGTCATGGGATTGTATCTGTTTATTAAATGTATGTCATTTATGATGCATTTTTGCAAAAGAAGGTTCAAGTTCAAATTTAATATGAGTGGGAAATTTAGGAGGCAAGTGTGCTTTTAGAACAAGGCTATGGAAAATTCCCAGACATTGCCTATCCCAGTACATCTTCATTTATTAAACTGAACAAAGAGAGGAAATTCCACTTCATATCTGATTACTGAAGGGATTTGCTATCTGCATCACCACCTACCTGACCTGAAATGCAACATGAACTTTGATTAGACTATTTCTGTTTCAGAGTTCAGGGGGAGTGGCCTGGATTGGATCATATTTTACTGTCCGAAAACAATCTCTCAGCTCAGTTTGGGAAAATGGCGGTTTTCCACCTACTTTTGGGTTTGCTTGGCAAAGCCCTCATCCTGCTGGGCTGTCTGCTCTTCGTCGCCTTCCTGGGTTACTGCCTGTACCTCAGGCACATTCACATGAAATATGACCACATACCAGGGCCGCCGAGGAACAGGTAAAGCCAAACGGGGTTGTATTTCCTACCGGTCTCTGCGAAACATTTCTTCTGACTTTCTCTTTTTCCTTTTTCCGCACAGCTTCTTCCTTGGCCACTCGCCAACCCTTTTGAGCATTATGAAAAAAGATGGAATAGTTCATGACAAGCTCCTGGAATGGTAAGCACAGGAAGTTCACACAGAACTCTAGTCCACTGAGCTTTCCAGGAAATTTCTGCTTCACTAAAAGAAAATCTCTAATCAGTTTACAGTATGAAGGATTCTATGCATGTGTGCTTTCTTCAAAAAAAATTAACTATTAACATGTCATTTTCAGGTCTGAGACTTACGGACATGTTTACAGGTTAAATTTTCTCCATTACGTTACTGTGTGCGTGACCTGTCCAGAAGCAACAAAGGTGAATATGCGTGTGTGTGTGTGTTGCAAGAGAAACGGTGTGAGAGTTCAGGAACAATGAAGGCGTGTCTCTGCAAGTGCGAAACCAGAAGTACGTAAATCTGTACTGATCCTGAATTTCGTTGGTTCTTGTTTCAGGAAATCCTGATGTCCCCAAAATACCCAAAGGATAAATTTGTCTACACAAGGCTCTTTTATCTGTTTGGCCAAAGGTTGTTCTTACATTCATTGAACATAAAAAAAAAAAAACAACAAAAAAAAACTTTCTCTTTTAGTGCTGCTTTCTGTTTAGTTTGTGAACCAGAAATTGAAAGCATTACATTGAAGCTAATCCTTTGGTTTTTACAGGCTTTTTGGCAATGGCCTGATAACAGCTCGGGATCATGACATGTGGTACAAACAGCGCCGGATCATGGACCCTGCCTTCAGCAGCTTGTGAGTCATTCAGTCTCTGTTTAATATATGATCTTCGAATAGTTGTTGTCAGGCATAAGAAAACAAAAAAAATGTTGTAGATAAACCTAAATCAGTCTCTCTTGTGCCCCCTTGCCACCAACACGTTTCACATTTCTCCAGATGTTTGCCCTATCCGATTTCTCATGACTCTTTTTCAAGTACCCCCCTTTTTTTAAAGGGGGGTACTATGTAAATTCAATATATATTATTTACTTTATATCACTTTATAATGTAATCCTATCATCAAAAACATATTTTTAGTGTTGGTCTGATTCTTTCATGCATGCCTAAGGAATCCTTGAGTCTCCCGTGGCAACCATTCGGCAGCGACTAAACGCTCACTCCCACAAAGCTCCGCCCATTTCCACAAAGCTCCTCCTTGGAGCTGCGGTCTCCAGCTGAACTTCCGCTCTACAGAGCTTCTCCTCCAGACTAGCCAGTAGCAATTAGCAAACACCCGTTGGAACTGTGAGTCTGCTTAGCTCAACATGCGAACTACTTCTCAGTCCAGAATGGTTGTAAACGGCATAATGAGAAGCATTGTTGTGCTGAAGGTGGAGTGTCGGAAAGAACAGCAGCTTCTTAAAGAGACAGAGGTCAATTTTAAGTCACCTAGTCAAATTTATTTTAAGATGTAATTTATATATACAGCATTTTTCAGTTATAAAACGGCACTGTGTACCTAGAAAATACATTATTCTACCCCTTTAAGCTACTCTCTCATGAAGGACAGATTTGTAGAGGGCAGCAGTATAATGTGTCTTGTCAGCAAATTCTCCCACATGACCGTTGGATCTCTTTAGCTTATCCAGATTCATCATTGGCCTCTTGGCTGCTTCTCTGATTAAAATGCTTGAAAGTTTGTTTATTCTTGTTTATTCTTGTTATTTCTTGCCGTTATCCACAGCTCCATGTTTGTCTATCACATTTAACCCCAATAAATTCAGCAATTTATTGGAGAGAAGTTGGGGGAAAAATGTAAGCAGCGTGAATACTTTTGCAAGGTTTCTTCTGTGCCTGATGTTCCTTGGTTTGCATCTTTTCTTCCAGGTACTTACGAGGCCTAATGGGGACCTTCAACGAGAGAGCAGAGAAACTGATGGATAAGCTCTCAGAGTTAGCTGATGGCAACAAAGAGGCCAAAATGCTTCAACTTGTCAACTGCGTCACCCTCGATGTCATCGCTAAGGTGAAATTCAACAAAAATCCTGCTGTAAACTCTGACCATCTGGCTTAATGAGAAAAATGTTGTTTCTTTCCCCGTCAAACCTCAGGTCGCTTTTGGGATGGAGTTAGACCTCCTGAAGAACACTTCACCTTTCCCCAAGGCCATCGAGACTTGTCTGAAAGGGATGGTGCACTACGTTAGAGACGTCATGTATGAGGTAGCAGTTCAGTTGTAGTCGAATTTAAACGTGCGCGAGCAGAAGACAAGCTCTTCAACGATCGAGGGCTCTGTAACTGGAGTTTTCTCTTCCAGTACAACCCCAGGAACAGAAAGTTTGTTAACGAAGTGAGGGATGCCTGTCGCCTGCTGCGCACAACCGGAGCTCAGCTGATCCAAAAGAGAAAGATCGCCATGCAAAACGGGGAAGATGTTCCGAAGGACATCCTCACGCAGATCATCAAGACTGCAGCCACAGGTGGGAATGAAAAGATGGATGATAAGAATAGCTGTTGCTCTAACGCAACATTTATCACTGGGTAATTTTACACAGCTTAGCATGTGGGCTACTTCCCACAGTACCCACGATGTTGGTTGACTTGTCCATTTTCTTCCTATTCCAGAGGAAACCATGACAGAAGAAGATGAGGAGTTCATGTTGGACAATTTTGTAACATTTTTCATTGCTGGTGAGGAGTTTTGGTTCTTTGCCATGGTGATTTCTTTACTCGTAAAACTGTTTGATTAAATATAAACTTGGATTTGATATAGACTGATCCTGCTCTATGCTAACTTAGCAATTCATTTTTGGGTTATGGGTTTGAGTCAGCATACCGGGATAGGCTATGATTACTAAAAGTGGGTTAAAGTGAATAACATTAAAATCTGCAAAAGAGTAGGTTTTTGACTAATTGAGCTTTGGATCATTGTAGTGTGATGCTTTGACTCAGCATAAAATTGCCTCTTTCTAGGTCAAGAAACAACAGCCAATCAACTAGGGTTTTGCATTATGGAACTTGGAAGACACCCTGACATCCTGGAGAAGTAAGAACTAAAAATTAGCTCTGTCATTGCTTGTGGTACAATTAGTGAGCCATGGTGTTTATGGCGTGATTATACTTTACAGAGCAAAGAAAGAAGTGGATGATGTCATTGGGATGAAACAAGAAATAAGCAATGATGACCTCGGGAAGCTAATCTATCTCTCACAGGTAACTTTTAGCTGCTATTTCTATCTCTTTATACACGTTTCTATCTAATTTCTGTCTTTATTGACATGTTTGTAATTGTTGCTCAGGTGCTGAAAGAGACTCTGAGGATCTACCCGACTGCTCCAGGAACGTCCCGTGACATAGAGGAAGACATGACTATCGATGGTGTCCACATACCTGCCGGAGTCAACTGTATGGTGAGTCCTTTGCTGTTGAATGTCCCTCATTAGAATGAAAATATGAATCATTGCAAAACTAAAGACCGAATAAAATCACAACAGGCAGTGATGGTGAATTTGTGGCTCCACTTAAACTTATGACTTTGCACATCAAGGCTTGAATTCATGTCTGCTTTAAAGTCCCTTTCAATGGTCTTCGTACCACTTGAATTTCTTCACACTTTTTCACATAACAACCACAAGCTCCGATGTATTTATTTGGGATTTAAAGTAAAACGATCTCTCTTTCGTTATTCATACTCAGTTTAGCTCCTATACCACTGGGAGAATGGAGAAGTTCTTCAAGGACCCTATGACATTTGATCCAGACAGATTTCATCCAGATGCTCCAAAGTAAGTAATACACAATTATCGCATCATGCCAGGTTTCTTTTTTATTTTTATTTCGGTGTGACTTTTGCACATCTTTGTTGTGCCAGAAAGAAGAAGTAAATATTCTCTCTTATCTCGTTTTACAAGGCCCTATTACTGCTACTATCCCTTTGCTCTGGGTCCACGGTCATGCCTGGGTTTGAACTTTGCTCAGGTGGGTCAGACAGAGTCAAGATAGTGTGCTACCAAGAAATACAAATGTTACATACTAAGTTGAAAAAAATAAATAAAAAATACTTATGTGTTTTCAGATGGAGGCTAAAGTGGTGATGGCAAAGCTGCTCCAGAGGTTTGATTTCAGCCTCGTCCCAGGACAGACCTTTGACCTCCAGGACACTGGCACTCTGAGGCCAAAGAGCGGAGTGGTCTGCACCGTCAAACACAGGAAACATAAAAGCTGAGCGATGTTAAAGGTTTACAATAGAAATCACAACAGTCCGTGGGGTAAAAAATGTTCATAATAAACTACAAATGTCTTTGCATATTTAAATTTGTTTGTGCATGCATTAATCTTTCAGCTCGGTTATTTTTGCCGATTTAAATCCGTAGAACAGTTTATTTTGTTGCGCGTCATGGTTATCAGTTCACTGTAATTTGACTTACTGACAACGCACACAAGGGGTCGCTGTGAGCTCTTTAAAAAAAAAGAGAAAAAAAAGCTGAACAGCATCTGCTAAGCGCACACAAAACTGACTCTCCGCTTCAGAACTGCTTCAATGAGATCTACCCTTTCAACAAATTGCATAGACTGTAGCCGCATAGCAGTGGTAACATGTGATTATTACCCTGTCACTTTCTCATGTATGTAATGAAGACGCTGTGGATTGATGTTCACAAATGGATGAAACCAAAGATCCAATCAATTTGTCACTCCTTTTCCTGAGTCAATGCAATGCATTTATTTTGCAATGTTTTAACATGTAACTAATTTTACTGTTTATTATAATGCTTTAATGGAAACAAACCAACACTGGATATTTTTTGTCCTAAGACATCTTCCCTCTGATCCGGATGTTAGACATACAAAGTCTCTCCTTTTGCCTATTTTGTCTTTGCTCTTTTCTGTGTATCAGCCTTTGGTAATATTTGACTTTAGATGTTTTGCTTTTGCTTTCTTGAATTTACAATAAACAAATATATAATTTTTGTTTTGGTGGAATTTTCAAGTAAGTTAGCTCAGCAAACAGAAGCCTCTAAATTTTCTGCGCTTCATACTTTAAAATAGACACTTTTATAAAAAATGTTCATAGGTTGCTGTTAAGAAACAATTCATAAACTGAAAAATCTGAGCAAGCCCTGTAGATAAAGGGCTTGCTCATGCTGCTGAAGTTGGCATTAATTCTAGATTCTAGATAAGGAAATGTGTTTCCTTGTGTAATTAAATTCTTCCTGAATGCCAAAAATATAAAACTTAGGTGTAAATAATAAGATAAAATGAAGCATGCAAAAATAAAGTAAAAGCAGGAGTGTAAACTGTGCAGAATATGATGCATATAATGTGCTACATTAGCTGATGTGTGCAACATTCAGTGCTGAAACAGTGACTGTGCAGAAATTTGACAAAATAACAAAAAGGTAGCAATGACGAATATTTATGCTTTGCACCATTCTGGCAAGACATGAAGGTCAAACACAATGTAGGCAAAAAAAAAAAACAAAAACAAAAAAAAACAAGACTTTAGGCATAATGTTTTTGGACAGATAAGTCTGAAATTGAATTCACAGACAACAAAACAGAGGGCATGTTTGGCATAAAACACAAATTTAGCATTCCGGGAGAGGAACCTTATTCCAACTGTGAAGCATGGAGGTGGAAGTGTCATGGTTTGAGGATGTTTTGTTGACGGTGGGACCTGGGTAGTCCACCATCATTGAATTCACCATGATTTCTACTGGGCTGCATGGGCATGAAACCACTCAAAACTGGTCACATTTCCTCAGGTTTATGTCAAAGGCTAATAGATTGCTACAGGACGCATCTTACTGAAGTTACTTTAGCCAGGGGACGTATCGGAGTAGCCACTAGCTAACTTACCATGACCTAACATTTTCATTAGAGTTCGAATACTGAGGGAAGTGGTTTAAATCTTGGTTGTTTTTTTTTGTGTGACATTTAGGCCCTAAATAAACAATGAAAAGACATGAACCTGTTATCATTTTTTATAAAAAGAAAGAAACATTATATTTAATGGAGTGTACTGATTTTTTTTTTTTTTGTGGTTATTATGTTTCAGATTATCAAACAAATTTGATCATCTAAAATTGCGTTTCAATGATTTTAAAACGCAATTTTAAAATTACTTCAAACAGTGGAAATGCATTAAGAACATGGCTCATTACGATTAGGACTTGTATATATAATCTTTTTTAGTCTTTTATAAACAAAATTAATTTATTAATATAAATATAATTGTACATTTATATACAACTATAAATATAATGAAAAATTGTATATAAATCATATACAACTTATATAAATTATATATATTTATACAACTGTCTATAAATTTATATACAATTATATACTTATTGTAATTTAGGCTGCCATGGCTTTATTATCTATACCACAAAAAACGTGCCATGCCCCTGCACATAAATACGCCTTTTCAGCATTACTCCATTTACATTTCAGAGTATTTTCAAATAATCAACACTTTTGTTCCGGCTTTTTTCCGCGGTGGCTTGAACGCACCGTGCTGTTGCTTTAAGAGGGCCGAGCTTCCACAGCTCTGAGTCTGAAGCGCACTTTTCATCTACCTGCTGCCTTGCCTCTCTCCTCCGTCTTGATTGGCCCCCTGGAGCCAAATCCCCTTGAATGATTTCAAACCCGAAGACTTTGGACACAGAGGAGGAAGAGGAGGAGGAGGAGGTGTTCGCTGGAAACTGGGCAGGGTGGAAGAGCCGGAGCCCTCTCAGTCCACCGAACGCACCATCTCATGACAGAGGTTTTATCCGCGGAGAAGCGCTGCTGCTGACGGCTTACCGCGTCCAGGCGGTGGGGAAGGTGGAAAGACACGGACTGAGTTCGCTTTAACTCAGTCCGCAGACCTCTCTGAAATCAACCCGCTTCTTTTTTCTTTCTTTGGTTATTATTTTTGTACAAGCACTTGAGTGGAGTGATGTCCAGCGCGGATGGTGTCTAAGCTGTGGGACGCGGTGTGCTGACTGGACTTGTCGCTTGAGACTAATAGGACCAGACTGGGGAATTCCTCTGAATAAATGTCTAAACTCAAACAGTAATTACTGGAGAAATGTGAGTACCAACAGTTGTCTCTGACCTCCATTGAGGCTTTTATTTAGCAGATCAAAAGGGTTTGGAGGGAAGAGCATTCAGCTCATGCACAGGTTGCCATAGCATCACATTAATATTTCCACTCGTTTCAGAGCCTAACAGCATCTTCACAGTTTTGGACAATGTGCTTGTTTCTCAACACCATTCCTCAGCTCAGGTCGGGTCGAATCGGGTCCTCGCAGTAAATTCCGAACCACAGGATTCACAAACTGAGATTCAGACTACAGTCATGGCTAAAAATCCCTCTGAGGGGGCCAAGGATGACCTGAGCCAGCTGACGGACGATGACCTGCTGCGGTGCAGCAAAGAGGAGCTGGTGAGGAATCTAAGGAGGGTCGACAGCGAGAAAATGAACTTGATGATCGAGCACGGCAACATGATGAAAGACATCAACCGGCGGCTGCAGGTGCACCTGCATGAGATCCGCAGCCTGAAGGAGGTGAACCAGAAGCTGCAGGACGACAACCACGAGCTCCGAGAGCTCTGCTGCTTCCTGGACGACGACAGACAGAAGGGCAAGAAGCTGTCCCGGGAGTGGCAGCGCTTCGGCCGCTACACTGCCAGCACCATGTGGAAGGAGGTGGGCGCCTACATGATGAAGCTCAAGGAGCTAGAGGCCAACCAGGAGAGCGTGTTGAGGGAGAACTCGGAGCTGAAGGAGATCATCCTTATGCTGGACGAGGAGAGGAATGGGGCCGGCTCCAGGAGCTCCATAGACAGCCAGTCTAGCCTCAGCAACCTGAACGGCAGCGCGGGGACAGTGAGGGACGTCGGAGACGGGAGCAGCACGTCCAGTACGGGGAGTGCGGGCAGCCCAGATCACCACACTCACAACCACATGCACAAGCCCTCAGAAAACAGCAAGATGCCCACCATGAGGAGATCGATGGATGATCTGTCAGCTCCGCATCATCACAGGAGCATCCCCAATGGACTCAACGGTGAGTACGCTCATGGGGGAAACTTCCTAGTCAAGCATTCGTCAAAAGCCCCTCTTGTTCTTGAAATTCCAAATCATAGTTGCCTTTTGGAGATTGTCAGAGGGCCCCGTGGTGCCGGATGCAGCCTCTCCTCTCTGACTGCCCCAGGGCACCTGTGGCTACTATCCAGTAGCTTGCCATGTGAACATGTGAATGAATGTAATCTGAAGAGCTTTGGGGTCCTCTGGACTTCATAAAGCCCTATACAAGTGTAGGCCACTTACAATTACCTCTTACCATTGAGTATCTTTGTCTACCTTTATCGTCATGCTGTTTTTGGGGTGATAAAGATGGACACTGCATCCCTAAAAGATCTCCCCAGTCCTGAGCTAACCCATCCTCAGGTCTGCCCTGATTTAGGTCAGTGCATTCATGGTTCTCAAGAAGCCTTAATAGCTTTGAGATGAGGCACTGGCTATCACCGCCATCTCTGTGATTGGAGGAAGAGAGAGCGCCTCTCTTCTTCGGGCCAGTTTGACATGCGTGGCACGGTCCCAGACATCAATGTCCCTGCAAAATCCAAATACATGACCAGAAAGCCACAAATGCCATGATGGGACATGAGGACACTAAGCCTCCTTTGACTCCTCCGTGATCTGTTTAGCTAACAGAATAAACTGCTTCACTGGAGTAAAAAAAACAACAACACAGCTCTCTGTCTCACTGAGGCTTTATTTTTATTTACAAGGACAGGGCATCGGCATGCAGGAGCAGGCCTCGGATAAGGTCGCAAGGGCGCATGTTATCCATCAGACATTCCTGGAGTTGTGTGCTTGATAAAGCCGTGCAGGTAACAGATACAAAAAAAGATGAAACCGTGCGCGAGGGAGAGCAGAGGGAGCCCTTAATCCAGATATTGTCACGCGCAGCAGCTAGTCTAGGGCAGTTTTTGACTCCTGTTATGTAACCTCACTATTGTGCCTGCGGTGTTCTAGAGCCGCTCCAAGCTGCTGTTTCAACAGATGTGTGGGACATTGTTTGGCCCAAGGGATTTACCGCAGAGTCATGTACGATCCTTGCATTTATCATGTGGAAAACCAGAAACATCTGTGGATTTTATTGGCATTTTAAGTGATACAATGTGCATCAGTATGAATTGGAAGATAATTGATACGTGGCATCACAATTATATGTAGCACCATCATTGAAATGACCTCTGCAAATCTTTTTTTCAAATTTATACCAATTGTTTTGCAAAATACTAGCAGGTCATACTCGGTTAGATTGAATTACCACATTTCACAATTAGACTTTAACTAGATCTTTCCAGTGCATCAATAGGCTTTTATTTACATGCTGTTCTTTATGCTTTTATTTGAGATTGTTGAACCTGCTGGAGGGAGATTTGTAAGTTGTTTTTTTTTCCCCCCAGGATTGTCCTTCTTTCAGCTTTACCAAGATTTACCAATTGGATGCCTTCTTGATTGGTTGTACTGGGTTTTTATGCAGGGTATCAGAGTAAATGGAGCTGAAATCAAATGCACTATACTGTATAAAATCAGTAGTTTTTGAAAAAATTAAATATGCATTTTTTTTCTCCTACTTTACATAGTATGTGATAAATTGTGTTGAGTGTCATGTGAAATGCAAAAAAAGTAAAAAGTTCAGTGTGTATGTGTTTGGGGTGCACCGTTTTATCTGTGCCAATTTCCTTGATTTTGGGAGATCCGTGACCGGCCGATACTTGCGTGTTAAGCCAATCTTATCCCCTTATCTTCTTCAGGAAAGGTCCAAAAATCAACCACTATCCTCTTCTGCTCCACCTTGAGAGGTTTGACTCACAGACCCGCCCACCAGGTCACGTCTATACGTTTGCAGTTAACATTAGTCACCCCATTGTTGCCAACTCGGTTACTTTTTTGCTATATTTCATGACATTTAAGACAAAAAATTGGCAAAGGCCAACATTGGAATCGGCAGATCAGGCTTTTAAAAGATCTGTAATTGGCGATTGGCCAGAAAACTGCAATCGTTGCACTCCTTGTATGTCTACTTTTGCAAGGCACTGCAAATATGTGGAAAAGCTAACTTCATTTGGACGTTTCTGTCGATTTGATGCTATCTGGTATAGCACATGGCGCAGCCTCACAAATCTGTCATCCTTGTAAACAGATGAATTTCGAAAGGAACACAACTGACATCTCCTAAGATGCCATTTGATAACGGCAACAAAGCAATCCTCCCCTGATGCCGCCCCGCTGTTTGTTGCACGTTAGATCGCTGGGAGAGGAAGCACGCGGATCAAAACACCGTTTTCCTCTTCAGTGAATAATTCCCTTCAACACTCTCTCAGATAGAAACCTAGTCATGACACAAGCTTCTCAATGTGCCAGACTGGAGGGAAAATTGTCTTCTTCTCCCCCCCCACTTCCACTGGGAAAGATTTACTCAGTTGGCTGGTTGAAATCTGAGAAGAGTGACCGTGTTGTGAGGTCGGATCTCTCCCCATGGTGTGAGGTCTGGAGTGGCTTTTATTTAATGCTGTCCAAATGCCACAGAGTCCCCTGGGCATTCAGGACACCAGCTCCGGGATTGCCACTCAAATGCTAAATGAACAGCATCTGTCTGCTTGTGAGATGTGTATATAGTCAGAGAGGAGGAAGAGGATATGGATAAAATAAGTGTTACTGTAGGGTACTGCATCGTTTTTGCCAAACAGAACCTTTTTCTGTTGATTTTAGTCCTATCCTCATTGGAAAATTCCTATCTTTTTGAATGATAAATAATCCAAAGAGGAGCCTAAGCAAGGGGTTCTAAGAAGATTTTAGGTTTTGGGGGGAGTGGCAGAATGGCAATAAGGGGTTGGTTGGTACGCTTTGGAGAGGCACGATGGGGTTTCCTGGAGGGGCTATTAAGCTCCATAGAGGCTGCGTTTTGCAGACATCCCACTGTCTGCTTAATTGAATTTCTTGAGCACTGACACATCTGACCACCTCCAACCCCCAACCCCACCCAACCCTTCTCTTCTTACTTTGTGGCGAAGAGTGTCGACATCTGTTTAGAACAAAAACGTAGATAAATCAGCAAGGGCCGCTTTGAGTGCCATGCCACGGCTTTCGTAACCTACTGCATAATCATAATAGGCTTTTCGAAGGCTGCAATCAATTTTGGAAGCCATGGAACCCGATTCCACTCAAAGACAGACTGATTCGCAGGCTGTCGCAGAGAATTTGCATAAAACTCCCTCACAGAGCCTTAAAAATTGAACTGAACACAGCACAGGATTAAAACAAAGTGGCCAAGCGAGACAGGGTGCTTTGACAATGTCCAGATGAGCTGCTGATAAAAATCCCCTCTTGCGATAATGCTTGTTGACCTTTAGCAGGCCTCAAATGTTCCCCTGGCCTTTTAGCCGATGTTGGCTTTGAGAAGCAGTATTTGTAGTTCAGCAGATAAATGTGCTCAGATGCAGTTTCTCTCGGTCAGATGGAAAAACATCTGACCGGGAGAAACATAGTCTACTATCAGCATTTTTTTAACCAGTAAACTTGGGAGTACTGCAGTATTCTGCCATTGTAGGATTGTAACAAAACTAATAAGTACAGCTCTAATTTAGGAATTGCTGCAGCCATGCTTTGCTGAACATAACACAACCTAAACATCTGTCTGTTAAAACCTTGGACATACATTGCATTCAAATGTCTAGAAGGTTCATTTGAAGTTAATGTTCACTTGAAGTGAGGCTCAGCAGTTGTTTTAAACGTCACACCATCTAAACTTTGCTTTGTTAGCATTGCGATTCCATTTTGAGTGAGACTAACTATTTGCTGTTCCTACTAGAACCGTAAGAATCTGATGGGAAAATAAGCTCAGGAATGTCTTCATGACACCATATAAATCAGGGTTTTAGCATGGTATGCCTCGCTTCATGTTGCTGTTTCGACAACTTTATTGATGGGAGATAGTGAGAGGTCTCAAAGTGTATAAATCTTTGATTATCTTTATGGCAGACTCTTACTGCTGTCACGGTTTGGGGATGAAAATGTCTCACCTCATGCGGTTTTTGTTAGTTATAAAATTTAAACAGACTGATTTGGGTTTTCAGTGACACTGTACACACAATAGAGGAGGTTATTGGCCAAACCTAATCCTTTCAATAGGGACTGAAAGAGTCTTCTTATTAGTATTTTACTTTATTTTTTTTTTATTTGTTAGGATTACCCATTGCTGTCCTTGGCTGTGACCAGCATAAAACCACATAAAAACTAAGAAGGGGCAATATATGGATATGGATGGAATACCCCCTGAAAGAACTGGAGAGAGCTGCTGGGGAGAGACGTCTCTGGGTTTCTCTCCTGGACCTGTTACTCTCACGATCCAACCTTAGATACGCAGGAGGTTGCATGTCTAAGGTTGGATGGAAGGATTTTCTGGCATTTATTGCAGTGATTTTATCTCATGATAATCTTAGAGGATTGTACTCGGTAAACTTTGCTTATTGCGTGGGATAATTTTAGTGTCTGGACTATGGGGAAGGTTCTGTTATTATAGACCAGTAATTTATGTTGTAAATTACTGTTTTTTTGTCTCTTACATAAATGGGACAAACTTTGACTCATTGGCAGCTGAGCCAATGCGCCAACTATTTCTTGACAAGTAAGCAAATGCATTTGCTGGGTCAAAAAGCTTAGTGCAGTTACTAAAGGCACTAAAGGGGCAGGCATCAAACTTTGTTTTGATCACTATCTGAAAGCAGTCATCACAAAGTGTCTTGGCTTTAAATATTTTAGCGATAAGCTTATATCCTCACTTTCTTTTTCAGACCTATCAGCTCTTGCAGCTATATCTGGCTCTCCTCTCAGCAACCAGTTGGGCCGGTTGGTGATTAACATTCATGAGACATTTTCATGAGACTTTATTTGAAGTATGCAGTGTGACCTGGTCAGTGGAGTACGTTCCTGAGAAAGAACTTCTCTTGAAAAGTCATGACCCTCTCAGTCAACACATAGTTCCACACGTTAGGCCGAAATTAGGTTCTAGTTCAACCTTTCAATTAACTTGTTGAGTAGATATGAAATATTTCACTTCCTCATTGCAATGCTTTTCACTTGTCGTTCTGTTATTATTTATTTGTGTATGTTGGGGACCTAAGTAAGTAAAAAAACAGCTCACTTAGTGTATATCTATGTGGGATTCATCATGAATTAAACTCAACAACACAAATTGTTTGAACGCCGACATTTAGGCCGGACTAAAGAAGTTCTCTTTGTCACTTTGGACGCAAAGACCTTCATTAATAATCTTACCGACTTAATGTGGGAAACCTATATCTGTTCTGTGTTAAATTGCAGTATCTGTTTGTGGCTTTTCTTTGTGCGTACCAATCAAAGTCCAGTGTTGGAATGCTGTGTTTGGCTTAAATAAACCTTAGTCACACCCGTGCATTCCTGAGTTTCTATTTGAGAACTCCTTTCTTTCGGAGGAAACCAGTGGGTGAGCAACACAATAGTGTTTTCTTCTAGGCAGCTGTTTCAAGTCTTTGTGTTGCACGTCTGGATTGCTGGAAAAAAAAAAAAAGAGAGGTCAACTAAGCAGGAAAAGGATGTTTCGGTCGCCAATATCCTGTTTGTCCACTCTCATGTTCAAGTTTCTCTGCTCAAAGTATGTAGACAGGTTCTTGTAATCCCCCTTCCCTCTAGATTACGCAGAATTTTTGACGTGATCCTGAACACAGACCTCCATGGTGTAAAGTCAGCAGCTATGGAGATCAATCTAATCCATGGAAATATCAAAGACAGATTAGGTCTTGTTAAAACTTGTTGGAATTGCATCAGATATGCTTTTAAGTACTTCCCTGGACATCTCTGGGTTGTGTTTCCCTGCGATGTTGTCTGTCTGCTTGCCTGTGTGAGGCCTGGCTGATAAAGCACAGATAATAGAGTGCGCACACACCCAGACCCACATGCACACACACATGGGAGAGGTTAAGAGAAAGAGCCACGGGGGAAACTCAGCTGTGTACTGTCAATGAAAAGCTTGCCTGTCAGGACGTCCCACATTCCAGGATAAACAAAAGAGGAAGTGGGTCTCTCTAGTCTTTGTGACACAGCAGGAATAATACAGTGTAGAGGGTGGAAAAAAAGAAACCTAGTCTCCAGATTTCTCTTTGAACTTTGGTATCAATGTCTTATCCTACCTGTTTGGCAGACTTCTCCAATCTCTCTTTCTGTATCTTTCTTTCTCACTCTTTCGCACTCCATCTAAGTTCATCTTTTTCACAATTCCTGTGAACCGGCTGTCTGATCCGCTGTCCTATCTGTCCCATCAGCACAGCAGCCAGCCGACAGAATGAGGTTACGGAGCCAGTGTGAGTTTTGCCCTGCACGGACGCAGTCTTGCTCGGAGATCTAATGCAAGGACAGTTAATCCAGCAATGAGTTCTCCAAATAAAATTTTAGCAACTTTCTGTTTGCTGCTTTTTCTCTTCCAAAGGCATCCAAAAACTTGTAAGATGTGGCATCATAAACTTTTTTTTTTAATTACTGGAGATTTTTCACAACACCTATTAGATCAGTAAATTGTAAATGGATTTTAGGTATTTAAACAAGCTAAAGATCCAAAGGTTCTAGCCAATAATGAACAAAAATGGTTTACCAAGTCTTCTTCCATATCCATAGTAGTCCACTGATCTAAATACTATTGAAAACGATTTGACTTAACTATGCAGGAGTGTACCCAAAGACTCTGACTGATGTAGAATGATTGGAGGAGAAGATTAAATGTTGTCCTGGTTGCATAAGGAGGTCTTGAAAGGGTTGTTAGTAGGGGTTACATCTGTGCCACCCCTACGGTCTATTCAAAGCATTTATCTCTTAACCAAATAGATGTACTGAAATTAGAGTGTAGATTGTGAGAGATTGAAATACAGAATGAGTAGAGGCTTCACACATCTTTACCAGGTTTGGCACTGGATGTAATTCTCTCCAAGGGTATGTCGAGCAACATTTTGTTCTCTTTATCCTTACGTTAGGCACGTTAGGAAGTTTTAAAGTTTCTCTCAGGAACAGACTTTGTTCCTTTGCAGCAAATACTAAGGTGCTTGGCTCTTTCCGCTCCTCATCTTTGTTTTCGTCTTTGTCTGTGCTGATCTGAGTGGACGTCCTTCTTTACTGATCGCTGGGCAGTGCGCCGCTGGAGGGCTTGGGTGGTGCTCAGTTGCCAAGGCGACAGCAATGATCAGTGGGGTGAGAGGACGTCACCCACGCCTAGCCTCACGGTTAGTGAAGCGGAAGGGAAATAAGACGTAGGGGGATGGGATAGGTTCGGGCATAGTTGCCCTCCATGCCGACTGACCTGTGCACAACGATGCAAGCTCCACCGTAGGTTAGTAATAAGTGTGTGTTCTTCCCGCGTCGGATCCCAGAGTGCACATTTGTTGTTTACTGAATGCTCTTTCCAAAATGTAATTTTGGAAAGAGCATTCATTGTAAGGCAGAATTGTGACGTTTGCTGGATGTCAATCTCTGCCTTAACAGGGAACAGTTCAAAGATCTTGGTGTCTTGTTTATGAGGCATGATAGGATGAAGTGCTAGATGGATAGACCAAACAGTCTTATCAGTTATGTCTTAGTGTAAAATAAAAAAGGGTGAGGCAAGAAGTTCTCTCTATGTCCATTACCGGATACAAACTGAAGGTGCTCTAAGCTTTAGAGATTGGTTGAGAAACTCTGCAATCCTTAGGGAGCTTGAGGTTGAGACACTACCTTTCTGCATTGACAGGTCCATTTTTGGCTTGAGCATCTGATCAGGACGTCTCCTCAACATCTCCTAGTTGTTTTCCTTGCAAGCCCCACCGAGTCCCCTGGGGAGAAGCAGGCTTCTCTTTGTGCTGACAAAATGCCTTATTAAATAGACCACATTAAACAGACCACAAATACACAATGAATTCTTTGTAGTTTTGACTTTTCATGACTGTACACTCATCATAAAGTTTTAAAGTATAGAGTTTATCTACTGAATCCCAAGAGAGACCTAAAACTCCTTAGTGGAATTTTAAATCTCTTCTGATCAATGAACTCCCAATCAAATTAGATTGCACCCAAGATTTTCATAGTAGTTTACCTCAAAAACTCACCAGAGTACTTGGTTACCAAGAAAATTAAACTGAGATGCAATGGTCTAAGTGCACTGGTACAAAATGATTCATTTCTTGGAGCAGACTAAAAACCAATGCGTAGGTACAGAGAGCTAAATCAATTCACTGTTGCACTGTTTTTTCTGATCTCAACCCATGAAGCTTTGGCACCAAAGTCAAAATGAAACTTTGTTACACATCATTTCATGTTATGCAGTTAGCTCACTGGTGCTGAACTGAAAGAGAAACTCTTGAATTGAGTGTTTGCTGATGAACCAGCTTTCTTTTCTTTTTGTACTAAAAGATACCTAAATGTAAAGCAGCTGAATACATTTTTCAACTTCTAAAATAAGAGCTTCTATCCCTTATTGTACTTCATAAACAAACACAATTCATGTGAACTTGGATAGAACACCTGGTTGTTCAGAGCAGCATATCCATTTCTTGTCCTCTGTAATTAGCCTGACCTTACCTGACTTTGTGGTGGATTATTTTCCTTTACCCTTGGCCAGTGACCTATTGATCTGTGCCACATGCCAGATTGCAGTAGGCCCAGAGCAGCTCATTGTGGATGCAAATGACGGACACAAGGAGGAGTTGGAAAGAGTAACTGGGTTCAGGTGGCACGGCGACGATAATCCATTTGGGGCAGAACCTCACTATCAGCAGTTTGATTCTGTATATGCAACACAACCACTGACCTTCAGCTGCAGCTCAGTCCCAGGTTGCCAGAAGTCAGCATCTTGAGCCTGGAAGGGACATTTGGATTTTCTGCCTGTCAGCTCTTTGGTTTGGGCCGCTGGTGGAGTCAGCAGAGGTCTTTCTTTTTACTTTAGTTTATACAAAGTGCCGTCACCTTCCTCCAAACCCCCATTCTGATGGCAATAGATTTTGTTTCTTGAGTGCAAAGTGACCTCCGTTTCTAACATGAAGCATAGGTTGTTGGACCAGGGACATAGAGTACCCATTGGGAATGTGTGTGGAATACGCTGTGGTAAATAAATATTTAAGTGCCTCAGCAGCATG
The DNA here is from genome assembly GCA_903067095.1 of Girardinus metallicus. Classification (NCBI taxonomy): domain Eukaryota; kingdom Metazoa; phylum Chordata; class Actinopteri; order Cyprinodontiformes; family Poeciliidae; genus Girardinus; species Girardinus metallicus. The sequence goes on along the minus strand of CAEGAE010053011.1, from coordinate 22,666 downwards.
ACTTCACCGCATAGCTGATGTGCATGCAAAAATATGTGAAACCGGCATAGGACCGCTAAGATGGATGAGATAATTTGGAGTTTTGACGGTCGGCTGAAGCATCTGGAATGAATTTTACAGTCTGCAGCACTATTGCTAAATCCCCTGGAATCTTTTTTCCTTCTATTTGGATGGATTCAGGTATCATTTCTTTGCTGTTCTGCAGACCAATTTCCTCTTGCAGGCCAGGGTGTGTAACTAAACATGTGTCTGCTTTAGTTTGGACTGAGGGTGAAGGCACACCTCTCTATCTTTCTTTCTCTCTCTCTCTCCTTGTTCTTGATACTTTTAACTTGGGACGAGGTCGGGACTTTTGGATGACAATCGGAATCGTATGTGAGGTGAATGCAGAAACTGGATACCCTGGAAGGCAGGGAGTTTGAAGGGGTTGTGTGGAGGAATAAAGGGGGAGCGTTTTGTTTTCAGATAATAAAGTAAGAATGTAGCTAGTCTATTTAGTGGGTCATGTTTGGCCTGGCGATCACATGTCAAACGGCTGCAGAAATTCCATCAAGAAGATGCTACAAACAGCCCCGCCTAACAGAGCCAGCTCTTACCTTTTCATGAGCCGACCCGCAGCCTTTTGCTCGCTTGAACCGAGGCGACTGTTGGGCATTCAATTCCACTGACTGCAATGATTGTAAAGCGCTTATGCGAAAGCTGATAATGCAAGTGGACGAAAAACGGGCTCGTCTGGTAGAATCGATAACTGGCGGCGGAGGGAAAGGGATACGAGCACAAAAGCTCTTCATCTTCTCATCTGTTTGCGTGTATCATGGAATTAGAGGATAATTGCGTTAGCATTAATGCCATGTAACAGCCACCAGGGGAAAATCTGTAGATGTTCTCGGGCCTCTTTCCGATCCTCTTAAACGCCAGAGTCGTCTTTGGGGTTTGCGAATGTACAAAAGACGCCCTGATTACATACTGGCTGCTTGGCTGTAGGAGGAGATTATAGCATGAAACGTTGGGTTTGCTTTAGGATTTTGCCAGTGACGGATATTTAGAAGAGAGTGTACCGCTCTTTATGGATAGTTTCTGTCCAGATGGCTCTTTAAATTCACAGAGTTGGTTAGTGTCAGGGAGGCAAATGAAGCCAGCATTCATCTCACTTACACGCTGAGAGGAGCAGACACCCATGACAGCCAATTATTCTTCTCGTCTGCACTGTGGCTTCTTTAGTTCTCATCTTTACTCCTCCACTTGGGAAGGGTTCAGCATCAGCACATTTTTTGACCGAGGCTCCAATTTGCAAGGCTGCAGGGGCTTGTTAACACTTCAGTTTTAAGAATTATTTTTTCCTCGTCTTAATGGCGATGTAATTTCTCTTGTGGTATCAAAGAAAGAGAGCGATTCCGGTTTTCATTTAGTGCCGTTTTGAGACTCGGCCGATAATCAGAGAGGTTCAGGGAAAATTATATTTGCATTAATTTGCATGTAAACAAAAGACTGTCTCGGAATTTTTCGGGGGAGTTTTCTTTTCCTGTTAGTTTAGTTTAGCTGTTTATTGTGCAGTGGTGGAAACTCATCTTGTTAACAAAAAAAATAAAAATAAATAAAAATATGATGGGTTAAATTTTCCCTCAACTGTTTCATAGAACCTCTACCTTTTTCTTTGGATTAGTTTTTATATCCTAGTGGAATTTTGGAGCTTTTGGTAACATTTCAACTTTACAGAATGAACTACAAGAAAAACATTTTTGGTCTGTAGCTAAATTTTATTTGTCTTTTCAAGGTAGCTATATAGACAATGGGGATTTTTCAAATTCCTATAAGTTAGAGATTGTTGTTATCTTTGTTGATTTTCACTTCAAAGAGTAATAGATAAATTTTACAGTTTAGGGCTAGTAAAAGTAGTACCAAGACCAAAAAATACTAACTGGTAAAACAATCCCAATGTCTTACGGTTTGAAGCAAAAGCTGTTTTGTAAACCTTAAAGGTTATGGATTTAGCTATGGCCAGGGATCAGTAGCCAATGTTGCTAATTCTCCCTTAAAGCATCGGACACCGTCTGGACTTGAGAACATTTCTTGCTGTCGGATGTATGTAGAGGACCAGAAGTGGCCGTTGGAAGAATTTCCAATTTTGGTATTTTCAAACTTGAGTTTGAGTATCGTTTTCAAACTTTTACTTCTAGTAAAAACCTGGCGCTGTTCATTCAGAAATCAGATTACTTTCTCATTCTTAAGTAAAACAAGCACAATAAAATATGATAATTCAAATGTACAGAAATATGTTACTTGAACTTGTATCTCACAATAATTCCAATAATGTCTGAGTTAGCAAATTAAGTATCCAGAAATATTAAGTTCTCCATAGTGGCTTTAAGGATTTGGATTGGCAACAGTCGTCAATAAACTCACATCGGTGCCAATAAACCGCCCCTTACCTGTGGATGTCTTTGCCGGCATCCATATCCGTTTTGTGATTCCACTTCAGAGCAGAAAACCAAACCCTGCCATGAGGAATTTCAGATGTCTCTCAGTGTTATCACTGGCAGACTCTCCTATCTTGCTGAATCTCCCCTCAGTCAACAAAAGATGTAAAAGGGGATTAAGGCATTGATTTTTGTAGCTGCGCCGTGGCTCGCTACACCGTGGCAGAGGGTTTGAAGAGGATGGCTTAAAAGGATTTTCAAAGTAGGATCCAGTGCTACATCTCTGCCCACCGCTCCTTTAAACACATGGCACGTAGCCCTGTGCATGATGGATGCAGTGTAAGCCGCAGCCGTCTCCGAAACCCTTCAGAAACCGCGCGCGGAGTTGATGAAAGTGCTCTTGCTGCGGTGCAACATCGGCCGAGGATTGGGGAAAGACGGAGAGCGGTCTGAAAGATTTTTGCTGAGGTGAACTTTTGTGAAAGATGTAAGGCTCGAGATCCAGGAGCAGCGGAGGACACTGCAGAGCAAGCGGCGTTCTCTTTCTGCTTGTTGCTAGGATACAAGGCCTCTATTTTTCTTCTTTTTTTTTTCCTCTCTGTTATGGGGTGTGCTGTGCTCTGCTTTCACCACAGAGAGGCACCTCGTTTGGCTCGGTTCATCTCCACTGTCCGCTTCTCAACGCTTTTGAAAAAAATAAAAAATGTTTTTTTTAACTTTGACAAATTTCTCCTGACGTCTCTTGTTATGTTGTTCTCTGCGAAGCTTCTAAACAAGCTCAATCCTGTTGCAGGAGGAATGCAGATGGATAGATGCTATATTTCTTGCTGTTGATTGCTGCTAAGCTGAACTTCTTTAAGGAGGAATGCATGCTTTGTGCCCCCGGGGGCTTCCCTGTAGTCGGTTGCATAATGCAGAAAAATACACCAGTTGGTATTAAACTGGGAACCGTGAGCAGGACTGCGCCAGCCAGGCTGGATATGGCGGCGTTTATGCAACCTGAAATTACACAAAAAGTGTCCCCTGCAAGCACTTTCCATGCAGAAGTTAATAATTAACCATTTGCAAAACAGAGGAGGAGAGAGCAAGAACGAAAGCAGACTCTTGGCAGTCGATTTCAGCTGTGTTGCCACGGTTATGGCAACACGGCGTACCGGATGGATGAGGTGCCCGCATGAGTAGCCATCAGGGAGAATGCAGAAGTTTTAAAAGTGAAGAAATACTTAAAAAAAAAAAAAAAAAAAGAGAGAAAAAAACCCAGAAGTTTTGAGGCTATGTAGGGTCAGCAGAAGATCTGAAGGCTCAAGCAGCGAGGGCTGGAAATGAATAACATTTAAACTAAAAAGATGAAAGGGAGGAAAGAGCGCAGCAGAGACGAAGCTGTGAGGAAGAAAGAAAGGAGAGCATTTGGCTACTGAAGGAAGGGAGGAATTATGTGGGAAAGAGACGTTATTAACGAGATGCAAAGCCCAGACAAACCTTGCACCAGCAGCACTCCAAACGGCTCAATTCATAAAAGCGCTTCCTTTACAGAGCCAGCGCTGGTCATTTAAATCTTTAGTGGGATTGGCTGGTGGCACGGTAAGTGAATAGAGAAGCTTCCATTGTAGTTTGTGACCAATTTCAAAACACAGGTTTTCAGAATGCTTTGACTCACCGATACAGAGTTGAAAAGATTTTTTTTTCCTCCTGTCCTTTCTTCCATCTTCTCTGGGAAACAGTGAAAATGCTTCTGCGCTCTTAAGTTGAACTTAGAGACGTGAGTTGACCTCACATGCCTATGGAGTGCCCAGAGAGACATACAAACCTGAAAAAAAAAACATTTGAACTCAGAAACGTACTTTTGCGAGGTAGCAATGCTAACAGGCTACTGTTGCAAATGGCTGTATCTGTAATTAACAAGCTTACATTTTAAACTTTTTTTATTTCATAATTAGCATGTTTAGCATGCTAATGTTGCAAAAAAAAAAAAAAAAGTTTATTCAGTTCCCTTACATCTGCAAAACATTTCCAAATCAGAACGTTTTATGATTGAGGTTAAAGTCTGAAAACGATGAAACTGAGCAGTCGGTGTATTTCTGTTGATTTAACTGACATGTTGTAGAAAATGGTTTACTTATAACTTCCTATTTATCAGTAGTGGGAAGTAACAAGTGCTTTGTTACTGTACTGAAGTACAATTTTCGTGTAACTGTACTTTACTTAAGTAGATTTAGTCATGGATACTTTCGACTTTTACTCCACTACATTTTACAGTAAGTATCTGTACTTTCTACTTCACTACATTTCTACAAAACCGTCCTGTTACTCGTTACATTCAAGTCGCGTTGCGTTTTTTTCCCCCGTTAAAATGTGAAGTTCAAGGACTTAACGTGGCGCTGTAAAATCCATGCGATAACGTGACTTACTAATTACGTCTGTCTGTTGTCACCCATCGCCCCCCCCCCCTTTTAATCACACGCGGAGCTCCAAGACATGCGCAGTGGTTTTCTCTCAGCAGGAGAAGATGTCTGTCTAATCGTCAGTAATAGAATGCCGCTACATAAATCATAGGATATGGCGACATGTAAATTCAGCAGCGCTTCGTCCAACTTTTAGCATCACTTGGAAAGGAAGTTTAAAGAAAGGTAAGCTATGTGGACTTGATGTTAGCAATGCTAGCTGTACAGAGACTCATATGTTGCATTTGCGATGAATAAAAGTTGTCACTCATGCGCTGAATTAGGGCATTGTCTTAATTGCTATGTTTAATAATGCAGACAGTTGTGGTTTCTGACATGGGCAATATGGGCAGCCGCCCAGGGCGTTATATTTCAGGGGTGACAGGAGACCTCTGCAGATTGTGGCACAGAGATGGAAGCAAAGCAGAATGAAGAAGAGCTTGAATTGATTATGATACTGGTTAAATTTATTTCAGCTCTAAGTATTTAATATCTAGGTGTTTTTTGGGAATGTGGATCTTTCAGGTCAATTTGAGAAGCAATTTTGATAGGTACACTTAATTTTATTGTGTCATGTAGCGCGGGGCGCTGATCTTGACTTGGTCTCAGATTAGGTGGTCTTGACTACAACACTGCTACGTGGCTCCTCCCCCACCCACCTTCTTTCCATCACCTTTCTGATGGATTTCTTTAAAAAAAAATGCCACTAGTGGCAAAAAAAGTGAAGTTTTTGAGCACTTTCTCCACCACTGCTCTTTATTTATGCTTCCTCTTATTCCATCTTTGAATGACTCACAGCAGCTACCTTTGAGTCTTCTTCCCTCAGTAAAAACTTCCACACCAATGAGCGGTGCTGATTTCTCTTTGCATCTCGACCTACAAGCTGATCTAGCTAGTAAAAGTACATTATGTCACCCCTATATATTTAAGAGCATTCAATAAATGGTAATACCTCCCGGTCTTAATGCTTAACTGCATCTTTCCGATGTGTAAGTACGTTTTTCCTTGACATTTATGACTCGACGCTTTTAAACCCGCTGTCTGCATTTCATTCAGAAGCAAAATCCATCGGGGGACGACATTCTGGCAAACACGAGCGCGTATTTCACCATCGGCGTAGCTCCGACTTCATCTGCTTCCACGCCGTGTCACCATTAAATATCTCAGCGGTGGTCTGAGAGTCGACTTATTTGCAGCTCTTCTTTTTATGAATTACGCCCGTCACAGGGAAGCATTTCTCATGAAGCTCCCCTCCTTTGTGTGAAGGCGGCAGATGTTGTTGTCTTTATGGGGACGTGCGGCGCAGAGACTTTAAATTTCTGAAGAACATGAATCAGAGGAGTTCACCCTGACAGGAACTTGGCCGGTGGTTGCACTGGGTGGAGTGTATTGTCATTAGGTAGTAATAAAGTTGTAATAAGAAGCACTTGAGGTTAAGAAAGGCGGGCCCATCCCTTTTTCCACCTCAAGGAATTCCATATAACAGGAGGAGAAAGTTGATAGGTGGGTCAAATATGTGACTTCTCTGGAAAAGGAAAAGCACAACAAACAAATTCCTTCATGTGACTTAAATCACTTTTCCTGTTATTTTTTTTAAATAACCCGCAACAGTCTTTAGATCGCTACAAGCTGTTGTATTATCATTTGTATGTTTTTTTGGGTTATTTTGCTGATGGCGCACAGATTAAAGAAAGCACTCGATCCATTACTCGCCCCATTTGATCCACTACATGCTTTCAGGGATGTTGGACAATTTCCCAGAACACGCTGTTTGTCCAGCAGTCCAGGTCGCCGTCCTATCAGGGAGGAGGAGAGTAGCAAATTCACACAGACAGGCGCGTTTACGGCCGACCGGGGTTTCAAACCGAACGCTGTTCCTGCGACGGGAAACAGGGTTTCTCTCTAAACAGAGAGGCTTTATGTTTCAGAGGAAAAGATTTGAGAGTTTTGCCAAGGACAAAAAGCTAGCATATGTCGCTGCATGCTAATCTGGGGCTTTTCACAGTAAGATGATTAAAGGTTTGATAACCCTGCATTTAAAAAAAAAAAAAAAAAAGACAACACATTATTTAGATCCTGTCAGAGCTGATTTACAAACCTTTTTTTATTTTATTTGTATTTTTTTTTTTTGCACAAATCGCAGTATATTCAGATTTAGTTTTGCTTAAATTTCATTTTTAACCGCTCCCTCGACTCTGTCCGCTTCGCTCTGGTTGTGTTGGTTAGATCCAGTGAGGCGGTGGACCACCTGCTGACCGCTGTCTGGGCCTGACCGTTGCCGTTCCCGGCTAATGTGAGCCGACACGGCGACTCTCAAAGGACAGCTGGCTCTGCAGACGACAATGGACACAGAAGAGTGTCTGACCCAAACTTCTGTTTGACTTGAGTGTGATGTTATATTCTGAAAAACAAAACAAACAAAAAAAAACAAACCAAAGAAACAAAAACACAGAAAAGTAAATATAATTCTCATTTTTAGTCAGTCTTGTCTTTTCAGCTTTAAAGGCAGCAGACATTTCTTGTTGTTATGATGATAATTTAAAGTTCACAGAATATTAATGGATCCTTTGGTGTACTTTTATAACTTCTCCCTTTATATGTACTTATTTTGAACACTCAGTGCCGCTGCAAAACTAGCATCAACTTCACTTATAAAAATGAACTGTAATTGTTCCTAATGGAAGTTCTGATACACAGAGATTATAACGAACCAAAACAAAACAAAACAAAAAAAACATATTTCTCAGTAACTCTGTAGTATCTGTTTTGATACTACAGATATGATACTGTTATGATACTAGGATTTGCTCACCATGACAAATCCGATGGGTTTATGTCAACAAGTGGGAAACAAAATACCTTCCAAAAATCAAGTATCTGAATATTTGTCCAAATAAAAGCTCTAGAGTTTCCGTTATTAAACAGATTTAATTCCCAAAGCAATATTTCCCAGCTGTCTTACTGGGGCATCCCCACATTGATCTCAATCGGTCAACCTCTGCATCCCCATTTCGACAGTTCATAAAATAAAATCGCCCAAACCGCTGCAATTTTTTTTAAATATTATTTTCGGGGAACAAAGCCGACGGTCGGCGATAGACGGCCATTTTGGTCTCAGCCTCCTTTCCGGTTAACGGTGAGTTTATGCAAAAAGAAGATGACGAGCATTTACTTTCAGTAAAATATTAACTTTTATCACCTTTTAACACTTTTAAAATCCCAAACAAGCCCTTTAGTCGAACTGAACTGTGCTGCAGTTTCACGTTTACTCCCTAAAGCTTTGTTGTCAATTTTTTTTTTTTACAGCAAAAAGCTCCCAAGTAACTCCTTGTCAAGCATCAGATCTCTTCTTAACTCTGAATTCTCTCGGCTGCTTTCAAATTTTGTATCTCACCGGCAACGTTACAGAACGCAGCGGCGACAGTTTCGGACTTTGCTTCCTGTTCCTCTACGTCATTTCTTGCTCCGTTTGGTATTTAGACAAGAAAAAATAAAAAATAAAATAACACAAAAAACAATGGCTTCAGTGGCATCAGCTTCAAAACGCTGCATGTGTAGCCCACAACAAGCGAGAAAGTGTTTCTTGATAAGGTCCTGAATAGTAAAATTACCAGTTGATGGCTTGTGATTAGCCTTTATGAGGTGTTTGTGGGTGAGCCTGCGTGCGTGTGTGTGTGTGTGGCCAGATAGAGTCCCACTGTGGTCTTCATCAGATTGATTCAGGGCAGGTAAACCATCTGGCTATAAACCTCTAGTCTCACTTGCTAATGGAATTTGTTCCTCTGTGTCCACATGCTTGTGATGTGTTTGTGTGTGTGTGGGTGCGCGCGTGGGTGGTTGTGTTTAGCGCTTAGAAGAAGCAACACTAATAAACCTAATGGTTGTGAAGGCAGATAGGGGTTTTAGGCCTATTAAAAAGGACCGAACGCTTCAGCTCTACAGTGGCACTTATGGATCGCGACACTTATCGTGCCTCTGAATAATTTATGCCGGTACTTAAAATTCTCCCTACATGCTGTCTGAGCTCCGGTTTGGACATAAATTAAAAATGCGCTTCCTCGTCGTATCGGTTTTAAAGCCCCTAAATTTAAAAAAAAAACTCTGTGGCAGCAAGAGTTTTATTGCTTGAGAAGCGCAGACAAGGGTCGATGTTTGGAACAGGAACGCCTGATGAAGCCGTTCATCGGCTACACTTAGATGTTTACTGGCATAATTAATCAGTGTCATGTGTTTGGAGCAGGGTTACATGAGGTTGCTGCTGTGTGTGTGTGTGTGTGTGTGTATTTTTTATGGATTGTGTCCTTGTTGGTGTGCTTAGCACACCAGATCGCGGCGCCTGTGTCAGCGCTAACTCTTTTCCCGCTCACCTTTTCTATCTCTTTGTTTCGCAGCGCAGTGAATTACGAACTGACCTGTCGTAATTGTTACACATCACCCAACTAATTACTTGTGGATTATAGGGGTCATTTCACACAATCCTCATAATGGCTTCCAATTATTCCTTTGAAAACAGAATACGCACTAAGCTAATTATATCCTGATTTCTCCTTCTTGTTGCCATTTCATTGAGATTCTTCAGCTGCTTTTGTTTGATAGCATCTAATTTTACATTTGGCATCACCTTTACTCACATCATAGCTTCTTCTTCATTGGGAGGGCATTATGTGATTAACTATATTATTCAAATTTGGCACCATAGCCTTCACTAAATAATTATATAAAAAAAAAAAAAGACTTTTTGGTTTTTGCTCAACACGTGCTACACTGAAAATCCACCGGTTCCAATCATCCTCCGATTTATCGGTGCATCACTAGAACCGAGCTGAGCTGGGAGCCGTTGCCTTAAGAACTGAATGAGTAGGTTTGAGGCCGAATCCGATATATACCCGAACGAGTCAACAATTAGACAAGTTCGGACACCTGAGGAATGCTTGGGAGCTCCCATCAAACAAATGGGTTAGACATGTTTCCCATCAGCTCATCTGTCGGCCCTGCAGGTGGCAAAAACCAAAACAGAATGTAATCACAACCAGAAGCATCTGCTTAATATTTGCTTGTTAGAGGTCATGAGATTTTTCTCAGGTTACTGACAGTTTCAAACGTTCCAGTCGACTCTTTACTTCCCAGAAGACCCACTTTAGTGTCCAATAACAAGCATAGATATGCTGTTGCCTGAATTCCAAAGCGCGGCTACGTGACCCGTCGCTGTTAAGGATTAAAGATGTCATTTCTCTGCTGCTGCTGCTGCTTACAAGACTCGCGGTTAAAAATAGATTTTGCATCTGAACACGTGAGAAGGTGATTTGCTCCCTCCTTGGACGCATTTCACACAGTTCTGTCAAGAACACACTTTTTAGACAGAAGGCATTAGGTTGTGTTTAAACTGAAGGGCTAAGCTTCAGTTAGCCCTTCAGTCGCCAGACACCGCTAAGACAAAATTGTCATAAAAAAATAAAGTTTACTGTAAATGTTTTTATGGGAAATTAATCTTAAAATAATGGAAATTCCATATGATTACACTATTTGAGTAAAAAAAAAAAAACTAACATAGTTGCTGTTTTCCAGATGAATTAGTTTGTAAAGACTGAAATTTCCAGAACGTCGACATCAGGAATTCGCAATATTAATAATCATAAAAATCACTTTGTATGTTTTGATAAATAACCTTTGAAAACTATGAAAATACTGTAAATCTCAAGTCTTTCAGGACAAAAGGAAAATGACAGCAACTGCAAAGCATTGTAGTATTTTTTTCAATTGAATCTTTTTAAATTTACAGATTATTCCAGTTATTTGACCTGCAGTAAAGCTTCAAGTTACTCATAGCTCTGTCACATTATTATTAAAATTCCATTTTTTATTTAACCAAAAAAGTTATTTCTGACAGGAAATGAGACTGGAATCTCTCAAAAGATAATAAATAGATGTAAAAAGAGGATCCATTTTCACACAAAAAACAATCTTTCCATTTACATATCAAAATTGTGTTTATACCTTTCTCAATAATGAGTGGAATAGTTTTTGTTATTCATCATTTATTGGCACTAAAACAACATCAAACTCTTAAATGCTGACCATTTTTTTTGCATCTTTGGAATCAAATATTATCTTTGCTTATGAACTCCAAGTCTCTGAGTTTGGAAGACCTCTTGGCCATCACCCTAATTCTTAGCTTCCTACTAACAATTTCTGTTTATTTCAAGATGGCAATGTGTTCAGGCCACTCTAAAATATTAATATTACTTCCCATCAAAAGAAACACATTGGCAAAATCATAACCAACCTTAACCTGCCAGGTTTACTATTAACCTTGAACTTAGCTGATAAATAAACGTATTTGCATATTTCACCAAATACTATGGTGAAATATGCAAATATCTCTTTTTTTGGGTAACTTAATAGAAGGGATGCACCGACTAATCGGTGTCAATTTCCCCAATTTTGGGAAATCGGTGATTGGCCAATTTTTACATGTGAAGACGATCTTAACCACCGACTTTATCTACCTCGGCAGAGGTTTTTAAACCAACTGCCATCTTCTTCTGCTCTGCTGTGAAAGAGGTTTGGCTAGCAGACCGGCCCACCAGATCAGGTCTATATGTTTGCAGTTAACAATAGTCATCTCACTGTTGACAACTCATCAACTGTCTTGCTACATTCAGCAACATTTTAGACAAAAAGGAAAAAATTGGTATCGGCCAAAATCGGAATTGGCAGGTCAAGATTTTTAATAAATCTGTTATCGGCCAGAAAACTGCAATCGGTGCACCCCTACTTGGTAGTCTTACAGCGCCTTCGATTTAACTCCAAAACAGAGCTTCATTTTGGAAATTATATGAGCATATGAACATGAGCATGAGCTAATTCCAAGTTTGTTTTCCAAATTTGATTGTTGGCAACACCGGATCATAATGTATTCTTTCCATTTTTGAGAAATCAATCACATGTTGGCTGAGCACCGTGCTATGTATGGTACGGATGTGATACCGTGCAAACAAGCAAAGCTCCAGTAAGCTAACGTGGGTCTGCGCATGTCTCAGTGGTAGTGAATGCTGAACTTGTGGGTTTCTTGACTATTACAGTTGAAATTCCAATTTCCGGTGGCTCCTTTTATTTCTACATTCAACTGGGGAACTTGGAAAAATCCAGCTTCTCTCTGCAAAGCAAACACAACATTAGGCAGTTACCATTTTACAATTTACTGTAATTTTTTATCATTAAACATTTACAACAGTGTAAGATAATTGTCTGATAATTATCAGGCATAGATAATTGTCTTCCTCCATGTTCAGGATCCGGTAGCGTTTACTGAGCTTGTGTTTGTCCTGTCCACCCAGATTTTCTTGTCTCTCCGATGTGCGTCGCGTCTCGCTGCCGTTCTCCTGTTACCCGTCCAGTGGCTTTATTTTTCCAGACGACAGCAAAGTCTAAGCGCTGTCGTCTTCATTTAGTTTCATCCAACGCTGCCGGACAGAGCGGGAGTGCTGCTGAGCTCCGGCCCAACGTCACTGCCGTTCCTAGCTGTGGTTGGGATGAGATAACCGTCTATCCGCGCCGCTCTTACGTAATTGTTTTTTTTTGTCTTTGTGGCATTTACCGTGCCAATAGCCCTCCACAGATCCCTTCCACCCTACATGGGTAGACGAAAAGTTGCTAAAGCTCAAGCCTGCACCGGAAATGTTCTCTTTAGCCGTGTGGTTTTATTCAACAGATTTTCTTTCTTTCTTCCTTTCTTTTTGGATTAGTGAAAAATCCAATATTACGTTGTTTTCAGACAGTATCCTCCGTTTTCCTGCATGTTGTCGCAGGTAAAAAACTTCATCTGGAGATTTAGATCAAAACAGAAGAGCAGGGAGCTTTTGTCCACACGTGTGTACAGTAGCAAAGCCACAAGTTGAGACTTGCCTAGCCTCCTTTTCTCTCTGGGATTTGGATTCAGATGAAATCATAGTTTATGATTTCATAAAGGGAGGGGGGGGGGACTCTTAATGGCACCACAACATGATGTCATTAGAATGAAAAAGATTGTTTTCACTGGATCTGAAGAAGCAGTCCTGGTTTGCAGATTGCCTCAGAGGCCCACATGGGATTTTAGGCTGCCGATAATAACGGGGTTTTTAGGGTTCCGCTTATGGAAAGATCGTCCTCTGTGTTTACCGTCTAACTGCGCGCCATTAGGCCCTGCTTACATAAGCAGAACCTTTGCCAGCTCAGCAGTCAGTCAGGCAGCCTTTAAAAGAATTGCAGATTTATGCAAATGAGGTCGCTGGGGGGGATTGTGGCATTGAAACCGTGGCAACAGGGAAAGGAATGGGGTTAAAGAGGGCTGCGGGGCTCCAAGACAACTTTCTCCACCCGCGAGGCCCTCCGTTGTTTGTTTACACAGCGCATTGGCTGGCGGCTCGTACGTGATAAAGCCAGCTATCACATAACAACCACCTCCTCCATGTTTTGTCATGATACAATCCCTAACTCTGCCGGATTTTACTGGGATTTTAGGTGATATGCCAAGTGCAAGCCGCTAGACCTGTAAGTCTTTTGCAACTTTAGAAGTTGACATGCTTGTCAGTGTTTCACTCCATCAGTCTGCCCATCATTTCAGAACAGCTTTTCATGCCTGATGCTATTGTCATGCGGATGGTGTGTTCAGGGTGATGGACAGTGTTAGTTTTTATCGCATACGGACAAAAAAGTAAATTTTTGTTCCTGTGTCTCCAACAGGCTTCTGGCAAATTCCAAGGGGAACTTTGTTTTAAGACTTTCTGTCAAGGCTGGCTTTCTTCTTGCCACTATTCCATAGACGATGAGATGGCTGAAAAACTCATCCTGATATAAGCATTTCATATCAGTCTATCCATAATTGTTGATAACAATAATTATTGATTAGTTTTTTGTTTTAAATATCTGAAATACTGCCAAACTGGTGGCATGACCTTTTCCTTTTCACTCCACGGCACGATGGCAAAACCTGGAACTGCTGCAAGTTACTCAACCGGTTGTTGCCAGGTAACCACAGAATCATTGAGTTGCTCGGTAACCAAATAGTGAGTGAGTTAGTTGATGCCACCGACCTACCTTAGCTGGATGTTAGAGGCCAACATCTCCCAGAATGCTTTAGTTTAGTTAATATTCTACATATTGAATAGTCAATTTGATAGAATTGATATTCAATCCATTTTTGATATCAAGTGTCTATCGCAGTATATATTGCTATTGATTATTGATTTATTGTCCAGCTCTTAACAGGACATATTAGTTGCGTACATTGTAAGTACTTATAACTTCACCACGATACATGTGAATGCCACAGCTTTTGTATTGTATATTTCTGAGAAACACTTTTAGCTATCAGTTTCCATCCCACCGTAAAATCAAGAAGTACTTTACGTAGCTCCCTGCATGAATACTCTTGAAGGACACTGTAGCTTAATCCTGCAAGCAAATGAGTTGCAAACCCCCTAAACAGACAATTTCATCAATCCAGCTGCAGGACAGCGGAACGTATGAGAGGATTTCGCAGCCATATGGCTATCCGACCTCCCCGTTGTATGAAAGCAGAGAATGACTTGACTGATTTAGCAGACTGTTGCATCACAATCTAATATCAGACAGGTATTGTTACCCAGGACGTTTGATGTTGGTCGTTCCTTATGTAACCGATGGGGATGCTGGAGGGCACTTTAAGGTGAAAAAGACAAGAGGTTACGGTACAAAATAATCTGCTAAATAACAAAGAACATAATTTCTACATGAGCGAGTTCACAAGTTGCACAACACCCCAGAGGAGAACAATGGCCCATAGCTAATCTCCAAATGCCACATAATCCCTTCGGATTTTTTTTTGTCTTGCGATGAATGGCCCCTCTGCTCACACATGGACTGTAATTACGATCTTGAACCAAATATTAGCCCGCAGCTTTGATTTCATGGGATTAAAACCAAACGAGCCTGCCCCGACTGCCTTTCTTCTGGCCTAATCAAAAGATTAGGATCTGGCAGCTTTAGCTGATGTCTCACTGCAAACACCCGCCGTCGGTGAAAGGTAAACATATTTCTAAAGGACATTAATGTGTTTGCAAATTAGTATGTAGCTCATGCACAGACGCACACTGGACTGGTCACAACCACAGTCCTATTTTTAGCCCGGCCGCGCTGGCCCGGAGGTGCGAGGAGACGTCCGCTGACTCTGCAGAAGGTGGTGATGTCAAGCCGAGGAGATGGCAGAGAAATGCATCACTATCCCGGACAGAGCATGTGACAGCAGCGCTGTCTGCTTCAGTGTCCATAAATAAAGAAAGCAAAGCGGGAATGTCTCTCTCTCTCTCTCTTTCTCTCTCTCCACCACCGACCAGGACGACGTTGCCTGAGCGATCGATGGTCGGACATCGGTTTCCACATGTCCCGATTCATTAAACGGCACCACCTGACCCACATGCGGCGCTGAGTGGCTGCCCCATCATGATTACACGCATAACGAGATGCGATTATTGCGGGTAATTAGATTAGGTCAGTAATGACTCCCTGTCAGGTTGTTTAGCTTTAATGGTCTGATTGATTTGTGCTGTGCGTCACATGGGGGGCGAAGGGGAAATGAAGCGGCCTGCTGTTTGGTTTTTATTTTAGACGGGACTCCTCACTTTGCGCTTTGTTAAAAGCAACACACCCAGCAAATAGTCTGTAACAGACATTGGGTGGTTTTAGATTATTATAATATGACGATACCGATTTGGTTTCAAGCTATTTATATAAAAAATATATCACATGATGTCATTCTTTTACTTAAAACAAAAACGGAACAATTAGTCCTACGTCTGCCACAATACTATGTTGAACATAACACTATTACAATTGTTACCTATAACATTTATTTATTTTATTATTATTTTGACTTCGCTTTAATGACTTATAACTTCTATCTTTAGGGAGGCAGTGCAAGTAGCTAATATCAACTGGAAAAGCTAATGACTTAGCTTTGTTGTGCTATCTTCAGTTAGCTGTTAAACAGACATGTTGCTATCACCTTGTCAACAGCTCTATATTAATAGGAGTGATTTAGGCCTTATTAAATCTCTTTTACCCCTTTTGTAAATTCTCTTATTTTTTTCCCTAATTTCATGTTTTCCATTTTTATTCCTCAGAATTCCACTTTCACCATGTTAGCCATATTTATTTAACCCTAAAAAGTGTGTAATTGTGAAGTGAATGAAAACAATTTGACAAAACCAGAGCTCCACATTTACTGTTATTCAAGTTTGACAAGTATAACAAAGTGCTGTGGTCCAGCATAACATTAAGTGAGTTGATGGGGTATTTAAAAGTAGTTCACCCTCATTTTTTTTATAAAAAGAAATAAAACATCATGTTCAAAACAAAGAATCAGATGATCCTCATATTCTAAACAAGTAAAATATCCGTTTTAAAAATACTCCAGATTTGAACTCAACACAAAATATGCCTTGTAAAAAAACCAGCAAATAGTACACCATCGCGTAGACTTTCATATTGATCAGAACTTTTGTCCATTTTTACTTAAATGTATGGAGATTCATTTTAGATTTTGAATAATTGCCCCCACTTCCTGTTTGCTGTGAAATTTTGGTGAAAAAATTGGTTTAAATAATTAAATAAATGTTTTCTTTGTTGCTGCCGTACCGAAAAGACTTTTCAGCTCTTCACTCTTAAAGCAGAATTAAATGTTGCTAACAAGAACTTTGTGTCAAGCACATTAAAGTATGAGTCAGATGTTCAAAAGGAGCTTACAGAATTTTTTTTTTCTTTTTTTAATCATTGTTTTCAGTAGAGAACACAGCTTGGATTTTGTGGTCACGCTTCAAGGTGTCCTCACAACTAATCAGCTTTCTTCTTTCCATACCTTCACCCTACAGTGAATCGGAGGAATGGGATTATTTTAAAAACATCAATACAGAAAGAAACTTCAGTGCTTCAAGGAATGTTGTTAAAACCCCACCAAGAAAACAAATGAGTGCAAAGTCGATTCCACCTAGTCCGTGCTTAACGGTTGCTCAGAGAAGATGTCCTTCGGTTGCGTAATCCAACCGACACTTTGACTTCGACACAAGTCCCTCCGCATGCACTGCACCTCTCTAAGCGTGAAGTCATTCTCAGCTGTCTTGACATGCCAAGACACACATTTCTACATCCTTATCTACATAACAAATGTGCATTTCTTTTTTTTTTTTACCCGCTTCCAGATCACACGCCTACACAAAAAACACTGTGCGTGGTGAGGTGAGGTGCTTTCTCTCTCTCTCTGTCCTCCCCGAGTGGGTGCCATGTCTTGTCAGATGGGGTTAGCTCCCTGCCAGCTGATGAGCCAGTCGAGCCTTTGAAGCCCTTCCAGGGGCTTGTGGGTTACGTGCTCGGGTTGCCAAGTTCTGCCGTTCCCCTCATTAATGCAGCATGGGTACCCACTTAACGTGCTCCTCTCTGTTGATCTGGCCAGCTTGCCCCGGCCTTGACCCACCGCTGCCCAGCCGAGCAGAAGGAGCACGTGTTAACTCTGAGAGGACTCATGCATACATGCACTTATATACTGACACAGTAGCAAATATTAGGTCAGGGTTGTTGTTTTTTGTATTGATTTGCATTGTGTAAAAAAAAAAAAAAAAAAAAAAGCCTAGTTATTGGGGCAGAAACATTGGGTGCAATTGTCCATTGATCGTCTGCTCTTGCTACCCTCAAATGCACATAAGAGACACTTTTGATATGAGTCTTTTAATAAAGCATAACTTCAAAAGCACTTTAGGTGCACCTTATGGCGCAGCGTGTATTTTTAAGACAAGCATGACTGCCTTGTCTTAAAATAAGCATCAGCATCTGTGGAGTCCATGCTAAGTAGAATTAGCAATATATAACGTCATTATTTCTACAACAACACACTTCCACCATATTTCTTTGTCTTACTTCTATGCGACTTCCTTTTTAGTTCTCAGGCCGTAGAAAAAAACCCATAGATCCATGACAGAACTTACATCTCCACATTCTCAGCCAACGCCTAAATACCGGATTCAAATAAATTGAGACACGACGACAAAGCAGGAAAAACATACCCAGGGTACAGTATCTGATACAGTAGAACACTGTACGTTTTACACCCTTCATCCCAGTACACACTCACCATTCAAAAGACATCAGAGGCTGCATACCGACATTAAATGCCTGTCAGGACCTGATGTTTTTCTGTTTGTGCTTTAAGACGATGAACTATGTTGTCTTTCCAAGAAGTTTGACATATTTATTCATAAATATTTATGTTTTTGGTTCAACAAATACATTTATAGATGCAGTATTATGTAAAATTTACTCTTTTGAGCTTTTCATCATGTTAAAAGTTATTCCCTCATCAAAAACATACGCTGGAGTCTTGCCTTCATTCTTTCATGCATGTTTGAGAAATCCCTTAATCTCCCGTGGCAACCATTCATCTGTGCAAAGCTCCTGGTTAGGACCTAGCATCGCCTTCGAGACACTTTCGAGCTTCAGTTTCCAAGCTTTCGAGCCTCCGCCTCCCTCCCCACTCAGCTCCTTCACACTAGCTAGCAGCCATTAGCAAAGACCTAGTGGAACTGCGCTTCAGCTGACCTCATTATAGGAGCTGCTTCTCAGTGAAACGCTGGTGAAAACATTGTTGGAGGCTTTACAGAGGAGCCATATTGTGATGACTTCCTGAAGGTGGAGTTTCAGAAAGAGCAGGAGTTTTTAAAGAGACAGAGGCACAATTTTAAGGCATTAAATCAGGAAGTAAGTAGTAATATTTGATATATGTAGCATTTGTATAACTGGAGGTAACATACTTACTTGACAGTACTATAAAATGGCCTGGAAAATGCATAATACTGCCCTTTTTAAGAACCAATTGACCATAATAGGGAACATACACTGCAGACTCATTAATAGTGCAGTTGGACATGGATTAGAAATCTGTTACAGTCCCTTAGAGTAGGTTCAGATTTTTCAAGGTGTTATTAGTACATTTGACATCCAGGATTTACAAAGTTATTCACGCTTTAAGCTTAGAAAGAAAATTCTTATGTCTGCCCAGTGCTCTTTCTTCCAATCATTGCTGCCTTCATCCATGAGCCGCTCTGAAGCCGTGGTGCCTCATTCCTTTGGCTTATTTTTCCCCATCTGCAATCCTTTCATTTTTTTTAGGGACTTCTTTTCATATTTTACTTCCCAGCATGAATCCAATGTGTTGCAGACTGACTTGGCTTTGTTCAGTTGTTGGTTAGTTGAGATGTTTTGGTACGTTAACTGGATGCAGTAGAAGCTCTGAGGTTGGCCTTTTCTGGAATCTGCTGCAGTTGGAATAAGTTGTTGCCGAAGGAGAAGAAGGGAGAGCTTGGACTGTTTCAACACTTTCTTCAACATCTTGAGGTAATTGACCCAACCTGGTCCCGCCTTAAACACACACACAAACACACACGCACACGCCCACACACACATGCGCACACAGTGTAATCACAGATGGGTTTAAAAATCCCCTTTCTTCCACAACCCTCATGCACATTTTCGCTCCCTCCCACACAAACTCACGTTGTCAGCTTAGACACCCTTTCAAACACACACACACACAAACCCCTCCACGCACACCCCCACACACACCCGCACACGCGCACACACTCCCCTGACTTCCAAACGCAGCGCATAGGCAATCACTCTTGGCACACACGTACGTACACATATTGCTTAGAGAATATCCATGTCTCTGTGCTAAAACACTGAAATACAGCTGTGAATAGGAGATGAAAGCCAGAGCTGAGCCAGGAATAATAAAAGCAGGCTGATTTCAGCATGCTGTGGGCTCCTAAACTGCTCTGGGATCTGACTTGAAAACATGAGGGGATTCCAACGCATGGTCCTTTTTTTTTCAACTGGAGTTTTTTACCCAAGCTACTTTGATGTTGCAAAGACCTTGGAGTCCACAACCAAGG
The DNA here is from genome assembly GCA_903067095.1 of Girardinus metallicus. Lineage (NCBI taxonomy): Eukaryota > Metazoa > Chordata > Actinopteri > Cyprinodontiformes > Poeciliidae > Girardinus > Girardinus metallicus. Next base: position 2,854 of record CAEGAE010053011.1, on the reverse strand, counting down.
TTTATTGTGTCGTTCCCTTCGGCGTTGTATTACGGCCTAATTTTAATATTCTCATATACTGAACCTTCGCAGCAATATCTAATTCCTGCGACATCTCCTACTAGCATACCTGATGCGTCTACGTCTGCGCTCCTCCGTCTGTTTTTAATAGAGAGGCGTGTTTCGACCTACAGTAAACTTTTTCCCACCTCAGTCTCCCATAATGGGATTTGTGGCTTGCACCCCAAAAGGCGGGATGCGCAAGTTTTGAACAGATGAAGAGGAATGCGGCCAATTTAAAGGGAGCATTGTTTCACCAATCCAAGCAGTTTCTATTGTAATCATAATCAAACGCTATAAATAATGTTTAGATTTACTCCAACAGAGAAAAGGGTTACAGGGCAAGGTCACTGGAGATCATATAGCTGGAGAGCTTTTTGTTTCTTCTAAAATCCTGCTGAAAGGGTGTTAACGCTGGCTTTAACAGGAAGTAAAAGATTACAAGCTTGTTAGCTATTATCCATGTTGATTTCGCATGATGCAAAAGGGAAGACACTTGAGATGAATGAAGGACATAACAACTTAAGTCCATGAAGTATCAGCGCCGTATTTCTTTTACATATTCTATTCTATTCTCCACACTGCAGCACAGCTAACCCTTACAGAAAGTTAGACAAGGTGAAAAGCTGAGAGAGTGTTTTAGCCAGTTCAGTTTAGATAAGTTTGTCAATTCGCAGCAAGCAAAAAGTTGTAATGCGTCGATGCTCTGAAGCTGCCAACAGATTTGCATATCCATGTATGAATGTGTGCCTGTTTGCGACCGCAGTGGGTGAATGCGGCTCCTGTGGAAAGCACTTTTATTGGTCAATATGGCTAGAAAAGTGAGATATGAATTGTCGGCGTACTATTTAACCGGTAATTGGGAGCAAAAATTTTGGGTAACAAGTTTCTCACAATAATTTGCTGGAATTTTGGCCCATTCTTCCTAAAAGAACTGGTGTTACTGAGGCACTATGCCTTCAAGCCCCTCGGACAAACAATAGTTTTGGTCAACTTAGCTGACCTAAAATAGGAAAAGTTGAACTTAACGTCAGACAGTAAGCATGAAAAGGTTATTTTTCTACACAGTGTATGTAAATATCTGGTTTCAAATGTATAAGGTGATATAAGGAGACTATCATGAGACAGTAATTCTAGTGTAGAGAGGTATTGTAAAGTAAAGCTTTAATGGGTCATCCCAAATAACTTAATCATGTTGTTTTAACAAATGAAGGAATAGGTTTTTAACATGTTTTTGTCTTACGGCTAAGCCGAGTTCAAGTTAAGTTTACGCTGTAAAACTTTAACACTCCCATGCTGTGTGATTTGAACAGACGCTATTATTCATATTCTGGGTGTGGAGTTGGCCCCAATCTTAAGAGGAACTGCAGCTATCTCACTTGAAAAATGGCCAAGAGTAAGTGTGATGCATCGCAGAAGAAGCAAGATTACCTGATTAACTGTTATAGACAGATGGGGACGGAGTATTCTGGAGCCCAGGAGCAAAACAAAGCAGGGTCAGCAGACGTCAGGGCCTTTTTAAAGGAACGGGGCTTGGATTTCTTTCGGCTGAACTGTCGTTGTTGTTTGGTTTTACTCGCCGAATTGACCATCACAGAACAGTTGTGATGGTTGGAGCAGGAATAATAAAAGGATGTAGTAAAAACGGAAATAAATCAGGGGGAAATGAGGAATGGGGCAGAGTTAAGGAGGGAGTGGCCAGTGGAAGTGGGTCACAGTGGCAGTGACGCGATCCAGAGTGACGTGCTGAAAGGCGCATGGACTTGCGCCACTGTGTGCCTCACCTTGTCCAGTACTCACACACACACGCGCGCGTCTCAAAGTCTGCAGACTGTTTACTACTAATCTGAGCATATTCTGCATCTTTTTCTAATCCTTTAGGCAACACATAATACCACGTTGAGCTTAAACCAGACTAGAAGTAACATCACCCTCAGTGTTGGGTTGTACAAACCAGTGCAAGTAGGATAAGATAAGCATTCTATCTCAACAGTGCAGCTCTGGTATGATCAGAAGCCGTTCCTGTGGAGTTGTTGAGAGGGAAATGACGTGACGCTTGAGGGAGTGAGGAGTGACGATGGGGCTAAAGGGAACGGTTGAATTTCCTCACCCTTCTTCCTTCAGGATGACTCTGGAGCCCTGGTGTTAAGGACTGGCAGGATGTTGTATTCTCCCCACAGCTGTGTGTGTTTTGGGAAGAGTTGGACTCTCATATTTAAGGGCTGGCATCCTGTATGTTTTAGTTCTCTCCCTGGTTTAACGCACTTGGATCAAATGATGGCTCATTAGAAGGCCTAGGAAGAACATTGGCATGCTGAGAAGGTTGTTACTACAACCAGAGAGAGAACTAAAATGTGCAGGATGCCGGCCCTCGAGGACCGACTTTGGGTACCCCTGCCATATATTGATGCTGAGGGGAGTTTTGCAGATGCAGTGCTTAGTCATGGGCCAGTTAATGGTATCAAGCTAGCCGAAAATTTTTAAAATGTAGCTTCAAATGAGATGCTAGCAAAAGCGCTAGAGAAACAGGAGTTTTTTTTCCCCACTTATTGCTGGGTTTCAGATAACGTAGCACCGACGTCACCCAATGCAGATGGAGGGCCGAAAGTAAATGCAGCCTATTTATTTCTGTTAATCCAGCATCAAAATGTCTAAAGTCTGTGTCCTGTACGGTTGTTCCAACCTTTCCAATAGAGAAAAAGAAAAACGTTATTTTCGTGTTTCAAAGGTAGTTGGTCATCCATCCATCCATCCATTTTCTGTTCACCCTTGTCCCTTAATGGGGTCGGGAGGGTTGCTGGTGCCTATCTCCAGC
>CAEGAE010052994.1:0-21221 GCA_903067095.1 Girardinus metallicus | reverse complement strand
ATATATAATTGCTCTGGTGTAATATTCAAATTTCACCGTGTTTGAGTACCGATGGTGTTCAGGGTCTGATACAGTTTTAGATTTAATGTAGAATTAAATCCTGTACAAGAATAAATGTCACTTTATTCTCATTATCACAAAATACTATGAAGTTATTCTCATAATTGTATTACTTTACTCCCATTATTGCAACTTTTTCATTTGATGTAACTTTATTCTCAAAATATTATGACTTCATTGTCATTATTTGGACTTTAGTCTCATAATTTTAGGACTTTATTATTAATTTTTACTCCATCTTACGCCTGAGACACAAATGGAAGAAAAGTGGGAGGAATGGACTCAAAAAGCAAAAAAAGTGATGAAAAATAAAGAACCGGACAATCTAACGACAGGAGGACTATTAGAAGAAAAGTTTTCAAAATACATTTTATTTTATATAATGTTCAGTGTGAAATGTTAATGTGCATTCTCCTTTACGCTGATGGCGTTCTTCTGTTTTTCTCTTCAGGGAGGTTCTAAGCCCGCCATGTCAGACAACATCCAGGTCTCGTCTCAGTCGCAGGTCCACATCACCCAGCTGTTTGAGGAGAACTCCAACAGGCGTTCAGTCCTCAGCACGCAGCCCAACGGCCTCGCCCCGCTCAGCTCCAGCCGGACGGGTCTGCCCCTCCCGGACCGGCAGAGTTCCTCCACCGACGCCACCCATCATGGCCGCCAGACCATCGCCATCACCAACAAGCAGGGGGACGCCAAGCCAAAGCCCTGCCCCATGTCGCCCGACCTGGCCATGAAGCAGTACATGTCCAAGCTGTCGTCCTTCGAACACCACGAGGTGTTCAACTACCCCGAAGGTGATCCGTTTCGACCGGGGAGCGCCGTCTGGGGTTGTGGGAACGTCGTCTGATTTGGTTCGTTCCTGTTGTTTCAGTGTATTTCATCGGCCAGAACGCAAAGAAACGCAACGGCGTTCTGGGCGCAGCCAACAACGGCGGCTATGACGACGAACAGGGGTCCTACATCCAGGTGCCACATGACCAAATCGCTTACCGCTACGAGGTTCTGAAGGTGATCGGAAAGGGCAGCTTTGGACAGGTACGAACACGCTGGCTTCACGTTTGATTGGTCAGTTATCTGAGCACTCCGGCCCTCTAATATTTTAGATTTTTCTGTGGAGTAAACCTAAAATATTTAACAGGAAACACAGCTTGAAATGCGTTAGCTCAAAGCTGATTTACATGTGAATATAGCTGATTGTCCGGTCGATTTGGTTTGATTGGGACCAAAGTTGCAACATTTGTTTCATTTTCAGCTGCTGCAGTTCTTAATGCATTGCCAAATTTTACAATTTGAAAAGCCAGTTCCCCTCCTGGCCTGTGGGGGCACTGCACCAAGAACCACTGGAGGAAACGACACAAAAACTGAGGGTCACTCAGCGCAACTTCCTTCTTCACAAAATGTAAACAAAAATGGAGTGATGTCAGATGTTAGTAGTTGAAGGATTTATTTTTTTGTTATAGGTAAAAAACTACAAGCCATTTCTTTCACTAGCTCTGGGCTAATGCATTTGTTTTGGTTGTATTTACCCAGAATGCCCTGCTGTGTAGTCCACTTCCTGCTTTTGGACTCAACAGGGCTGGTATGAGTGAAATCTGAATCCAGCAGCGCCTTTAATTTTTAACTTAACCAATTCAGCTTTTTTATATAATATTAGAAATACATTAAAATATGCAGATAATTCAGTAAACTTTTAAGAAAATAAACATTTCAGTGTTTAAGACGCAATAACGTAGCACTCAGTTAGCAAAATTGAAGCTAACACCTCCACTTTTGGCTAAAACATATTTACAAACAAAAGTGTTTTCATTTTAAATGCAAAATGTACATTTTTTGTAGTTTTGCCTTAATTACTGCTCTGAATATGATGCTTTTTCAGAAAATATCTTTTTTTGTCTGTATGCTCCAGTCAACGATTAATTGATGGTTAAATTAGTTGACTATTTTTAAATGATTTTAAATGATTAATCTTTGTCAGCCCTACTTTAGATCATTTTTGCTCATGTTGTGCCTTCCTGTGGTTGCTTTCATTATTTTCTAAAATAAATCTAAAATTATCATTAGTGTTGTGACTTTAGTTATGTTTTTCAACCGTTTTCTCCAAGAGAGCAGCAACAAAAATCCATATTAAAACTAAATACAGCAGATATCAAAGCAGTAAAGACTGCAGTGGATTATAAATCACTATTCATAATAAATACCACAATATTGCGACATCTTGTGTTGAATCAGTTTTATCTTCCAGCAGTTTGTTGTTTAGACTTTGTGTTTTCGCTGCTCTCGCTGTTATTTGCCGTTTTTTGACCCTGTTTTACTTCGCGCGGCCGTTCGAGCTGTTTTGGTCGCAGTTCTGCTTTCTGTTCTTATATTTCTTCTGCTTGTTATCTGGAATCTCCCTGTGATTTGGCAACTTGTTGCTGTTAGTTTCCATTAGTCTCATGGCTTCGTTGTTTGGAGATAATTTATATTTTCCATGTTTTTTCTATCTTCGTTGCTTTAAGTCATTTTTTCTTGTGCTGATTTTTTTTTTTTTTTTTTTTTTACAATTTTTAGTCTGTTTATTTCAGGACTGCAAGTAAAAATGTTATTGATTATTCTAAGGAATCAATTAATCTGATTTAAAAAGCAACATCCTGGAGATTTTTTATTTATCCACATAAGATTTTTCAGTAGTTGTAGAAATGCATTAAAAGATGCAAATAAACATCATTTGTAGCAAATGATGCCTCTTCAGCTAAAAATACAGAAATTTTGTATGCAAAATGTATTGTTTGTACAGTTTTACCTTAATTACTGCTCTGGACATGTTAATTTTTTTATTTTTTACTCTCCAGTTAAACATTAATCCATTACTAAAATAGCTGACTGTTAATTCAACAATCGATTAATCATGATTAATCCAATTAATTGTTTCAACCCTACTTTATTTTGATATAATTAAAATTTTATTTTGTTTTTAATTTCTTAATCTGGCTGTTACCTTTTGTATTTTAATATTTTAAATGTTTGTTGTGGTTATATTTGGATTTAAATGCCTCATGTTTCCTCCTGACACACTTGTTGTTAGTCAATTACTAACCAAGCTGACGATTAATTCAAGAAGTGATTAATCACGATTAATCCGATTTATCGTTTCAACCCCATTTTGTTTTTGCTATAATTTAAATTGTATTTTGTTTTTAATTTCTCAATCTTGCTGTTTGGAGCTTTTGTACTTTAATATTTTGGTATTTTAAATGTTAGACAGTTGTATTCGGATTTAAATGACTCCATCTACAACGCTTGTTTCTGTTCTGGTCAGCTTTGGATGACACGTTGACGTGAGCGCCACCTGCTCTGACAGATTAAACATTAATCGGCGTGTCACGTTTCCCCTCCTGCAGGTGGTGAAGGCCTTCGACCATAAAACCCAGACCCACGTGGCTCTGAAGATGGTCCGCAACGAGAAGCGCTTCCACCGGCAGGCCGCGGAGGAGATCCGCATCCTGGAGCACCTGAGGAAGCAGGACAAGGACTCGAGCATGAACGTCATCCACATGCTGGAGCACTTCACCTTCCGCAACCACATCTGCATGACCTTCGAGCTGCTCAGCATGAACCTCTACGAGCTCATCAAGAAGAACAAGTTCCAGGGCTTCAGCCTCCCGCTGGTCAGGAAGTTCGCCCACTCCATCCTCCAGTGTCTGGAAGCGCTTCACAAGAACCGTATCATCCACTGCGACCTCAAACCAGAGAACATTCTGCTCAAGCAGCAGGGCCGCAGCGGCATCAAGGTAAAACGCACGAGTCCCTCCTCCGCTAGAGACGCACTGCAAAAACACAAAACCTTACCAAGTATTTCAGTCTAGTTTATAGTGAAAATATATTAATAGACTTTAAATGAGTCAAAGATTATAAATAGCCTTTAGGATCTTATTTTAAGTCAACAACCCTTTAATATTAATAAAAAAAAGTTCTAGTTCCACTGGTAGATTATTTAATTTATAGCGAGATATTTTACTCATATTGCAAGTGAAATAATTTGCCAATGTAACTAGAACTTTTTCATCAATTTTAAGGAATTATTGACTTAAAGTTACAAGTTTCTATACCTTATTAGCACAGTTGGATAGTAACTGGTTACATTTTCTCAATTAGATGTACTTTAATAACTTTTTTGGAAAAATTTACTTTTAGGAGTATTTGTACTACACTGTACTTTTTACTGTCGAGTAAAATTTCTGGATTTTCTACCCACTGAATGGGGAACAAACACGTTTAACCAAAAACTCACCGGACTCAGACTCACACCTGCATTTTTTGTTAAAGTTTCATAAATGTTATATTGAATGAAACTAAATTTTTCCTTTCTGTTACTTGTATGAATTATTGTAATTTTCATCCTTAAAATACCAAAACTTCCACTTAACTTTATAATTTGACCCATCTGATTATATTTTTAAATATTAAATAACTGATAAATTGATCACTTACGCAGTACTTCAGAAGACTTGACAATACTTTTTTACTCTTACTTGAGTAAAACTTTCGAGTACCCACCTCTCCTTATAAGTTAGTTTTGTCCTTCTTCGAGTCTACTAACATATTTGCTCCAGAAATTAGACCAAAAACAAATTTTTAAGATTTTGTGTTTTTGCAGCGTATTACAGGACTCTGTTCTCCTGCAGGTCATAGACTTCGGCTCCAGCTGCTATGAACATCAGAGGGTTTACACCTACATCCAGTCCAGGTTCTACAGAGCTCCAGAGGTGATTCTAGGTAAGGAATGCTCCAAGCAGCAGCAGCAGCAGCTACAACAATCGGCTCACAATAAGACACATTTAAATTTGACAAACAAACAGTTTTATTAGCTTTTGGGAAATTTCTTAATGCCCATACCAGTTACAGATGTTTCAAACAGCTAATTGCTTTGTTTGACCAGAAGAATATTAGTTGGACCTCGAGAGGTGAAAGGTCTTCTTAAATCATGTCAGAAACTAAAATAAGGGTGTACTTCCACCAGTTTAGTCCACTTTAGTCAAACTCCGGTTCGTTTGGGGGTGTGTGAATGCGTAATCAAACCAAAAAAGCTAACTCTAGTTCATCTAAAACCTCGGTCTCGGTTTACTTGAAGTGAACTCTGGAGCATATGTGAAAACCAAGCAGACCAGAAACCTCTCCAACAGCAGGAAGCTGACTACAGTGCAGAGAATTCTGGGTAAATGCAACCAAAACAGACACATTAGCCTAGTGCTAGCAGGAGAAATGACCAGTCTTTTAACAAAGACTAAAGAGAAATCCTCCAACCGCTAAAATCTGACTCCATTATTGTTAACATTTGGTGAAGAAGGAAGTTGTGTTCAGTGTCTTCTTCAAAGGTTATTTGTCGTTTCATCCAGTGGTTCTTGGTGCAGCGCCCCCACAGGTGAGGAAGGGGACAGGTTTTTCGAAGGGTTTGGTTGGTTTGATGCAGTGCAGTATGGAAGAACTGCAGCAGCTGAAAATGTAACCAATGTTGAGTTTTTAGTCCCCAATCAAACCGATTCTATCCGATTATCACCCCAATTCCTCTAAAACAGCTTTTGCAATAGAAAGACGTGGAAACTAGATGTCAGTAATAATTGTAATGAATAAACTGCTTGTTGAGTTGCAGAAATGTCTTAAAATCGGTTTGTTCCTGAAAGATAACAACCTGCTGGACTTTGCTCTCCAGGCTCCAGGTATGGGATGCCCATCGACATGTGGTCCCTGGGCTGCATCCTGGCTGAACTGCTGACCGGTTACCCACTGTTACCAGGCGAAGATGAATCCGACCAGCTGGCCTGCATCATTGAACTAACGGGCATGCCCAGTCCAAAGCTCCTAGACGCCTCCAAGCGAGCAAAGAACTTCGTGTCATCCAAAGGCTACCCGCGGTACTGCACTATCACCACCATGCCCGACGGCTCCGTAGTCGTGAATGGAGGACGCTCGCGACGGGGGAAGACACGCGGCCCCCCGGGCAGCAAAGACTGGAGCGCCGCGTTGAAGGGTTGCGATGACCCGCTCTTCCTGGACTTCCTCAAACAGTGTCTTGAATGGGACCCGGCGCTCAGGATGACGCCGAGCCAGGCGCTGCGCCACTCCTGGCTCAGGAGGCGGCTTCCCAAACCTCCGTCCGGAACCACAGGAGAGAAAGTCACCCCCACCAAACGCACCGTCAACAACGGCGACAGTTCCATCACTTGCATCTCCAAACTTGCCTCCACCTCCTCATCCACCACCACTTCCAAATCAAGGACTAATTTGGCAGCCATTACAGACGCCAACGGAAACATCCAGCCGAGGACGGTGCTGCCCAAACTAGTTAGCTGAGACTGAATACACCCCACCCCCCGTGGTGGGGAATAAAGGCTGAGTTCAAAAGTAACCAGCGAGACCTGAATAAAACTGGTCTATCCAGTTGTGAACCGCATTTGGTTATTTATTGCGTTGCTGAGGTGCATTTAAGTGAGATGCAGTCCTAACGTTGGATTATTAAAGAAGCTAACCAAACTGGGACGCAACCTAAACTAAAGGACCCTGGGTGTTTTCGGAAACCTCAAATTCAAATCATCAGAAGCGGATGAGATGTTTTGAAGTTTGGGCAAAAGGACGGTAAAGTGACGACACGTTGTGGGGCGGTTCAGACAATCGGGACACATCACACTGCTCTGTAGCTCCAAACTCACAAAAACACATCAGAAACATGGTGCTGATGGAGGGAACAAGGCTTTTTAAAATATTTTATAACAATCTTTTTAGCTGAGTCATGAAATTGGTTTAACACCAAAAATGTTGAGTGACTTCAGTCTTACAGGTTTTTATCTACAGTTTTAGGGTTTCACCTTCAGTTTTATGTCATCCACTGATTGTAGCGTGTGTCTCTTAACCCTAAAGCTGCATCTGGTTTTTGGTTCATTTCATTTTTGGGGTTCTGTTGGGCAATGATCCAAATCACAGCATCAAAACTCTCTAAACCCTGATTTTAAACAGCTATCTGAGAGCCGGCTAACAGAATTATTTAGCCAGTTTCATATTATATCGACTAGCTAGCCATGTTAGCATGCTAGTGTAGTGCCTGTTAGCTGGCTAACTGCTAACTAGCACGAACTAAGTTGGTAAACAGCTTTATATTCATGTTTAGCTGTAATATTGCTACCTATTTTCGACGTAACTAGTTAACAGTTAGCCTAGCACACACAAAAGAGTTAGCTAACAGTAGCTGACTCAGTGTCTGCCTTGTATATCAGTCATTTGGCTAGCATTAGCCGTTATAGCCATAGCATGTCAGCTCTCCACTGCCCAGCCTTATCATTCTCAGACAGAATAACAAAATATTTCTACTTTCTATGATTTTAAGTTTGTTTTTCAGGTTATAAAGCAGGTGAGACGGTTGAGGACAGAGAAACGGCGGTTCTGTTTATGAGAACATGCTTGATCCCTCTGTATGAAACCAAATGTGAACCAGGCTGATGAAGGAGTCGTAACCTCAGAAGGTAAATTCAGTGTGGTTTACAGACGAGTTCAAATCGACGCCTCTAACGCTTAAAAAAAAAAAAAAGACATGTTTTGCAACAATATAAAATAACTCAAAATTTTAATATCTGTTTTACACTGAATGCTGAAAAATGCACATTGGGAAAAGATAAATATTGTCTGCAGTAAAGTTTATGTGGATATTAATGTAATTTGACTCTAATCAGATTTCTTCTTTTTTTTCCACTCCACCTTAAATGGTGGAGGGGAAAAAAACAACATGACAAAAACAATATGAGTAAATACAGAATTCAGTTCTTTATTTTTAAACATGTAAATATATTAATAATCAAAAATAAGCAGAAATCCATGGGGGGAAAAATGCTTTCATACATAATGAGGTAAGCTTTCAGTAAAACCAACTTTTAAAACACTTGCTATTTTTATTTCATTTGATTTTTATCAACTGTGAAGAACAATTACAATTGAAAGAGCTAAAAAGTGCAGATTATTGTCAAAATTCACCAAACAGAGCAAAATGGAGGCCTTAAAGAGAAAGAACCTAAAATATTTTGAGAATGCCTGAATACACTGTAGTAAGGTTTAGATGAAGATTGTTTTTCAATCTGTGTAAATACTTCAGTGACGCCCCAGAATAAAAATGCAGCAGTGTTAAATCTGGATCAGGATATTTGGAAGAAGTTCCTTTAAATTATATATGATGTACCTTTAAAATCGGCTTCAAAGGAAGCCTAACAAGCTTTATTGTTAGTTGAGGCAGATTTGTTAAAGGAACAAACAAACAAATCATATGACCCAAAAAGTAACGAAATAAAAAAAAAACTAAGAAAAAAATGAATGAATTAGACTTTAATAGAAAAGCTGCATTTAAAAAAAATCCCTTTTACTAAGGAAAGATGAGAAATGTTGCAAAGAATTAAAATTTTTATGAAGAAGTACAGTGGGATTTTAGAGCTGAGCGATATGGCATAAAATTTAATCTCCGATTATTTTTATCTTTTTTTATATGTAATAAATCTGATTTCCAATCCAAATTTTTTTTCTAAGATATAAATTACAAATGATAAAACATTTTCAAAAAGTGGCATTTATTTTAATAATTTCTTCTGTTGCATGACAGTATTAGGGCCAGGATACAGCAATTTTCCATGAATTATGAGAATATAGTCATTGCATTAACAGAAGAATGTCTTAAAATTACAAAAAGTCATTTTAATGTGAAGAAAGCTTGGACAATTAATTACTACTTCATTTTTCTAATGTTTTAACTTCGTTCTTGTAATTAAAAAAAAAGAAAAATATCTTATATTTCGTCGTAAAATTGAAGTCCAAACAAATAAAAACTGTAAAACACACCAGTCAAACCAAATGGCAGCATTGGTTAAAAAAACTAAACAAAAAAAAGAGAAATTCAGATTATACAAAAATTTTATTTGCTTATTAAATCTTTAAATCGATTCATCGCCAGCCCAGATTTGGTTTCTTAATTATTTTCTGGTGTTTTGCTTTACATTTAAACAGACCATATTAACATCAGCCACAGGTTCTCTGGTTTTTGGGTCGTTGGCTCGTTTCTGGCACCGCCTGAATTCTTATCAGCTTATGAAGGAACCGACGTTCCAGATCTCACTGCGATCCGTCGATGGTTTGGTTCTGAACAATAGAGCAATGATCAAACTTTAATCCTGATCCTTTTAAATCAGTGTTGCTAACCATCAGGGAGGGGCCGACGACAAGTAAAGCATGTTAGATTTAATTTATTTCTCACGTTTTAATATTTAAAAGTCTAATCTATGTATGTACAGTGATGTGCAGTTATTACTGTATACTTGAATGTGTGTGTGTTTGTTGCAGGACGCGTGTGTGCAATATTAAAAAGTTCTCTTAAAACTTGTACCCTTACAAACACACATGATATTAACACACAAGCAAAATCTGAACGCAGTCTGAAAATAAAGTCATACGAGGAGGTGGAGGATGAAGATGAGGAGGAGGAGGAGGGAAAGGTTCCCGGGATTAGCTAATCGGTGTCCGTTGACGTAATGTAGCACACAGGAAGTGACATGACATGATGCACAGGGGAAACCGCAGATGCTACAAGCTCCGCCCATCTCAGGGGAAGCTCCGCCCCTCCTGGTGCAGGAGGAGGGGAAAGTAGAAAATGTGGAGTTGATTCTGTTTTATTTTGATAAATTGAGTTGATTGTATGTTTAGTTTAGTTTTTTTAACTTTTTTTTTGTGAGACGGAGTGCTGAGAGTCGTAACTTTGTGCCTTCAGTATCTCGACGCCATGCCACGCCCTCCCAACACACACAAACACAACATTATTCATTTATTTTTCAGCCTGAATAGGCTAACGCAAAAATACCAACAATATCTGGTTTTCCATTCTTCATGCTGTGTAGCCTGTATTTTCAAGTCATCTTTACATGATAGTGCTCCATATGCCTAACAAAATGGAAATTTGCAATTAAAAACAACTGCAGTCTAATTTTTTATTTTTGTTTTAATTTGGAAAAACGATCTAATATAAATGTTGGATTCCTCAAGTTTAACATATTTGTTACTGTTTAGCTTCAGAACTACTTCTGGATTACACATTTGGTGCCATTAGTTGCCTTTTGTTTGCCTCTGAAGAATTTGGGAATGATGTCTTTTATAAAACATTTCTAGCTCCGTTATTCACCGACTTAAAAAGTATTTGTACAAAGTTTGACTTTACCTAGTGATGTCTCAAATGGAACAATAAAAAACATTTTAAAAATGAAAGGATTACTATTTATTTGCAGAAAAATAAAAATACAGCGGCAATAAGAAACTTAGTGGGGAAAAAAAGATCAATTATATGTGTTTCAGCCACGTTGGATTCTCAGAATGGGGTTGGCGAAAAGTCTCAAAATAAAAACTATCGTTGTGTGTACCTTGAACTTGGATGCCAAATTTTGAGATTTGAGAATTTTGATGCTCCTGAAGTCCAAAGTCAAAGTGGAACCGTTATCAATTTAAGCTAAAGACGCAGTGCAAGATTTTATATGTGTAGTTTTTGAAGCTCTTTAAACAGAGATTCCAGTTGGGTACAAGTTGAGGACAGGAGAAAAAAACTTTTTAAAATCCTGTTTCAAATCTTTGCATCCAAACCTGGATGCTGTTAGTCGGCAGCAGTGAGCTGATTGCCTTCATGTTTGTTTATTTCTTCTTCTTTAAATACAGTCACCTACGACTGTGTGCTTTCTTTGGAAATTCAAAATTAAATAAAAAAAAATACTTTATTTATCTCAAAGGGAAATTAGACACATTCCCCAATAGATTAAAGTCTCAACAAATTGCAGACCTTTCGTGAGTTTGAGAGTTTGATGCATTCAGCTGGTCTGTGATCACTGAGATCAGTATCTATCCCCAAAGGGTCACAACAAAGTTAGATTTTACCATTACTCACATTTTTAAATTAAACAGAAAATTATAAGTCAATGTAACTCAACTGGAGTGTCTCCGTTTAGTTGTTTCTACTAGTATTGTGACATTAAAAACAGAGGAATGGTTATTTGTAGATATAAACATATTCAGGGCAAATCCAATTTTCAAGCTTACCCGAGTTCAGCTTCCGGTATGCGATGGCTGCCGTTTCCGTTGAACGTTCTCGACTCGCATCTGACGTCATTCCCAAACGCGAGTTCTAACTTCCGGGACAAAAAACGAACGAACATAAATGATAGATTTGGACTTCTGGCTGAAATTAAAACACCGTTAGCGCTAGCCAAGAGAACAGTTGTCATAATGCCATTACTGACGCTCATATTTCTGTCTTGCTAAACGTATCTGTGGGCCTCTGCAATGTTTACAGATCCAGCAGAAGAGACCAACAGCCCAGTTAGCATTTCGTGTTTGTGTGTGTTGGAACAGAGAGGGAGACGTTTAAGTCATGGCAGCACAATGTACAGACACATATCAGCCAACTGTCGTTTGCCAACGACAGGGCGAAGCTAACACTAGCTGCACTGACGTTGGTTTTACCTATTGAAGCTACCACTAGCCTACTGCTAACTGAATGCTAGTAGCAAATAGCAAAGGGTTTTCTTGCTCTCTGCAGCTACGTTGAGCTCTTCAACGAAGTTCTCAACCAAGCTGTTAGTATTAATGTGGTTGTTTTTGATGTTTGTACCTCAGATTGCATTATTGTTGTCATTTATATGACTAACATCCAGGGCATTTGGTTTCATCTACCAAAGTGCATTCCTTTACAAAAGTAGCTAAATGCTAGCTACTCCAGCAGTCACATATAGGCAGTCAGAAAGTAAGAAACAAGCAAAAATACAATAAAGAGACAATTTTTTTCCTATAACATGAAAAAATGTTTTAACTTACCTCTTGGTAGCACTCTGATAACATTTTTTTTTTGTTTTGTTTATGTGAAAGCGGCTTTAGCCAATTAGCTCATTAGCCATTTGGCTTCTCTCGAGAAGTCTTCGCAGCCAGACATTAGTGAAAGGTTTCTATGTCGTTTGCCAGCTGGGTTTTATTGTTGTTTTTTTTAAGTTGTAAATATTGTGCAAAAGTGTTTGAATAAAACATTTTGGGAATGGGGGGGTATTCAATGGGCTGTGGTGCCACTGCACGGCCAGTTTTATTTTGTACTGTATCTGCTGTACAGAACACAAAAATTGACACTTTTCTAGTGAGCCTTTGTTAAATTTTATTGTGGTGGAAAAAAATTATTAATAAAAACACTTTTATTGTCAATCTTTTGTGTTAATAATTTGATGGAAAATCTTTTTTTTTTTTTCATATTCATGTCTAAAAATTATGAAATAATAACTCCATCTCTAAATGAGGCATGCTAACCTATGAACTTTTGAGCCATTTTACGCATGGATGAAGAAAGTTCAAGAATAATTAAGTGTTATTAAAGACAAATTGAGAAAAATGTCCACTTTAATGTTATCAAGCCCTTACTCTAGCTAGCCTATTCAGCCATGTTTTAGCTACAGAATTACAAAATATGGAACATATAAAGTAAATGTTGATTTTTCGTTAGCTAATACACATTTAAACCTAAAACGCATTCCACAATATTACTTCACATTTTACTGCAGAAAGTGCTGATTCTTAAAGTATCCAAAAATGGGTCAATCACAAGACTGGGCATTTAGGTTGCATTAAAAAGAGAAGGGAGCTAATATGGATTTTTGTTTTAGTTTATATTTGTTTTAAACAGAAATCTACTTTTTCCCAAACCATTAGATGATGGAAATGGATTCGGGTGTAGTCCAAAAAACTCTTGAGCCATTTAAAGAATCTAAAATTACTTTTTCTTTACTTTAGTCAATGTAATATTAAATTTTGCTTCCAACATGTTTGAATTCCTTTGGTGAAAATGGTTTAAAAAAATTGTATATCATCATAATCCCACCCCTTTTTTTATCTCTGTGTATTTTATTATTTCAAAGGATCAGGGATGAACGATATGTCAGCTATAACATCAGTATCAATTTGGTTATTGAAACTGGACTAACAACAATATTAATACTGATATTGACTCAAATTTTTAGATCCTGGTTTATTTTTAAACTGAGATTCCTTCTTTTGTGCTTGAAACTTGATTTTAGTGTCTTGATATTTTAGTTTTAAAGCTATTTTATATTCTTAATTCTTTTTTTGCTTGATTTTTTTGGTGTATCTAAAGATGTTTCAATGTTGGATTACGACTTGAAAAGTTAGCCAGAATATGGATAATCTGTGTTTTGTCTTGACAAAGTTTATTGGGCTGATTAAGAAATCAGTTGGTTCTCCATTAATGAGTATTTCACATTGCTGGTTGCAAATACATAAAGGCAACTGTTGACAAATCTACTACTTTACACTATCTAATTAGTGGCCTTTAGAGGTGAATATTTAGAGGGTATTTTATATACTTATCTAGTCTCACTGTTTTTCTTAAGCCACAGAGAAAAATGTTCTTTAAAAAGCAGTACCAGAAAAAATGTGAAAAAATCCGAGGATGCTGAGTGATTACACTGGGTTTCCATGACAACGCAGGCTCGTAGGTGGTAATAAATGCAGAGTTGACAGGGAGGGGGACCTGACATCATGAAAGCAGGCGCTGACTGTTGATAGCGCTGCTTAGATTATCACAGCAGACGGCGATGGAAACGACACGCAGGAAGTGAAGGCAGCACTTTAAAAATAACTTCAAAACTTTTACATCTGGAGAGAGAAATCAGCTCGTCAAAATGACTCATCAGTGAAAGCAGATCACAAGATATTTCACTGAAACTATAAAGAGGTTAACCCTTTGATATCATGTTGTCAAACCTCAAATTGTTTTGTATTTTAATGGCATTTTATGTAAAAATAGTGCACAAATAATAAAATGGAAGAAAATAATAAGTTGGTTTTAAAGTTGCAAGTTTGTCTCTTTAAAATTTGCACATCCATTTTTTTTGCAAAACAAATCGAGCTCAAACTGGGTGGAAAACATTTTTAAACATTTATATCCAAGTTTTGCCTCACAATCTTAGTTGGATTTAGGTCTGAGCTTTGACTAGGCCATTCTAATACACGAGTCTGATTTAAATCAATTTCCTGCCCTCAGATTGATTCTGTGCCGCCCTTAACTACAATAAAAACAATGGCACAAGGGTGGAGTCTTAAAACATTTATGTAAAAATGGTTGCAACGAACAATTATTTTAGTCAAAATAATTGATTATTCTGACAATTAATAAATCAGATCAAAATTGTCACATTCTGTTGATTTTTCACTTAACCACTTCAGATTCTTATACATTACAAATATGTTAAAAGACGCAAAAACAAATATTTAAACTCATTCTAAACGCTAAATCAAACATTTTATTGCCTAAAATGCAACCGCAAGCCATTCTTTTAATATATGCTTGATTATTTACAGCAAAGTTTTCAACTGCAGCTTAAAAACATCAACATGTAAAAAGTTCAATCCTTTCTGCTTGACTTAACGTCAACACAGTGTAGGGCTAATCTATTCAGTATTTTTTCAATTAATCGATTGATAATTAGACAGAAAAAGGTCTTGGTTAGAACATATTTACAAAGTTTTGTTTATCAAATGCAAAATGAATATATTTTTGAACAGTTTTGGCTTAAATGCTGGTCTGAGTGTTGATCTTTCATCAAATAAACTATTTTAATAACCAATTAATCCACTGCCTTAATTAATTTCACTGCCTTTCAAAAAGTTGCTATTTAAAATCTGAAAGTGCAACACAAAGTACTTAACTTTTATTTAATTTCACGTAAATCTGGCTGCAGACATCTGGTGGTTTTTACCTGAGATCAGATTTTGCTGCATCTATTTAGTAAAGTTGGGTAAATGAAGCTGAGAATGTCCTGACAAAGATAAACATAACCACACAGAAGTCAGATTTCTTTATTTTATTTTTTTTAATATTAAGTTTTGTTTATAGTTGTCCAGATAAAAGGAAAAATGTTCAGGAAAAAAAAAACTAAAATAAAAATCTGTTTGTTGTTTCCCCCTTACTTCTGGTTTCTTCCTTCTTGCCACTTTGTTTCCCATCAATCATTGACAAGTTAATTAGTTCACCATGACAACCAGGGCCAGCCATATGATTGGAGCAGCTGTGGAGGAGATTAGCAGGAAGGACACAGCTGCTAATTATAGAGCAACAGGGTGCCAGGTTAGCTAGCTTGGAGCAGCTGCTGCCTGGCTCAAGGGCAGGTGGCAGCAGCTTCGGTCCAGACTGGTTTCCTCAGAAGAACATGTTCCCACTTCTAAACAATGGATCCTGGAGAATGTCGTCCAAACATTCCGAGGGATGAGGGAATGATCCAACCTCTCAGACCGTCTGCCACCTGCAGGTGATTGGTTGACTGATGGAAAAGAAAAGGACTGCATAACAGAACCGGGTCAGTCCAGGAAAGACAGCCTCAAACATCCAATTAATGCTAATTCATGACAGAAAAGTATCTTAAGGTCTAGCTACATAATTACGCCAACAACCTTTCATTTAAAAATGTCAAATTTAATTTTACCTGAGGATTCAGAAACATTCTGTGTGAATTAAAATTTTTCTTTAACCCATTTTGCAGCCAAAAGTTAATAAATGACAATCAACATCTTTTCACATTGTTCAATCCCTCCAGAATTTCACTTTCAATTTTCAATTTAATTATTTTTATTTATTTATTTTTTTCCATTTTTGATTTTTTAAATCCAAGTAACCTGCTGCCGGCTGCGCCCCAAAAATCAACATCTACACTCACACATGAAAATGGCTGCAAACAAATACATAAACATACAACTGTACATCTCTGAGAAGCAGAAGTGGAGCCTCCTGCACAACCAACAAGGATGCAGCAAATGGTTTCTGGAAGGTAAGTAAATCTTCTGTCTTTTCCAGCAGCCATTGTAAAACCAGCTGACCCAACCTGCTGGAACTCAGCTTGGGTTGCTAGGTGACGGGGCAAAGCCTGTAGAATGTGACATTTTGAAACAAGTCATTTTCCAGATGCCAAAAAACATTAACTTATTGCCCACAAATTAAAAAAAAAAGCAGCTGTGTGTGTTTTTTTTAAAGTATTTTTTTAAAGTGTTTTAAAATCAGTTGAGACCCAAATGGAAGCATAAAAACATGCAAAAAATTAATTTTACATGATTGGTTCCCTCTAACTGTTATATTGAAGGTTTATTTATGTGTCCCATGAGAGTCATGGCAGCTCTGGAGGAGCTGCAGAGATTCACAGGATTACTGGGAACTATTAGCTCCACAAATCTGGACTTTATGGAAGATGAGGAAGAGAAAAACAGCTGAATCTAAACCCTTATTAGCTGTTATTGATCAGATTTGTGATTGTTTCTGATCCCACCATCCCCTTTTCCAGTTTAGAAAATAAACTCACTTTTATCCTCATTAGCTTTCAAAGCAACGTCACCTGTGAGCTTCAAGTAGCCCACATATGGTTCACATGTAAACAAACAGTTCATGCAGGTAAACACACAGCAGCCCTGTTGGTTTAATGCATCATCCTGAGTGAACATGTCGCTGGAAAACCTCAGATGTGTTGAAGTGGTGAAGAAGATGAATCAGGACTCTGATGTGCTGCAGATCTGAGGACAGATGAAGATTTACCTCCAGCACACGGAAATAAACCTGTGAGAAGGTCTATTTTAAACTGGATGCAGTTCAGAGCTCAGCAGGACGCTGTAACCCGATCGAGTGCAACCTGCTGCAGAAATTATGGGCCTACATTAATACCCACTCACAGCCTAAATGTCACACGGACTGGAGAGTTTGTACTGTGGCAGCGCCTTCACTGCAACAGAAAACTCATTTTACCGTCTGAATGGACGTGGCTTCAACTTTATCAGCTAAATCTGAGGAGCTGAGGAAGCTGCACATAGCTGACGTTATTTAGAGGAAAAAGGAGGAAAGAAAAGGAAGAAAAAAACAAAAGAAGGAAAAAAGCAGAGAGAAAAAACAAAACAGAAAGGAGAGAAAAAAGAAAAGGGAAAACCAGACAAAAAATAGAAAAAACAGGAAAAAAGAAAAAAAACAAAAAGGAAAAAAGAAAAGAGAAAAAGGAGGTGAACATTTTTCATTTTTGAGAGAAGCTAGAGACAAAAGAAGAAAAGAGAAAAAGGATGAGAAAAAGAAAAAGGGAAGAAAAAAGAATAAAGAAAAGCAAACACAAAAAAGGAAAGAGTAAAAAATTAACTTGTGCATTTTTTGAGGAGAAAAAGAAAAAAGTAAAAAAGAAAAGACAGAAAAATGAAAGGAGAAAATGAAAACAGAAAGTTGCACATTATTTTTATTGTTGAATGAAAAGAAAGAGAGGAAAAAGAAAAGAGGAAAACGATAAAGAAAAGGAAAACAGAAACATGAAAAAACAAAGTTGCAATTTTTAAAACTAATTTTTTGATAGAACAGAAAGGGTGCTGCACACTAAACAAAGCAAAACTAAACGGTTTCATCAGGAGTGAGTCGATGAAACTCAGGTTATCCAGGAAAAACAGCCAAAAAAATCACATTCAGAGACAAACTGCATTTCTTCTATTGATAGAAGAAATAAAACCTGAGTAGAGATAAAAAGGCGAAATGCAGCCAAAGGACAGAAGAGTATGATGAGCGACTTTAACTGGACATGGGGAACATTAAATGTTTCCTCTTCCCAGAGGAATCCGTTTCCTGACTGAGGCTCCACTGCAGGAGTGGAGAGGAGGCGTGCAGATCTCCCAGCATGCACTGGGGTGACACCTGAGCAGGTGAGGCGTTTGTCAGGAGGTTGAATTTGTGAACACGACGAGGAGAAAACAGAGCGCAGCGCAGCAACAGGTGTTGAGCTCGTCGCTAGCAGTGAGGCGGTGTCGTGTTTGCGTTGCTATGGGAACGTGCTGACCACACCGAGGCTGCTGGTGTCGTTACACGGTGATACATCTCTGATGTGAAAACGAAGACTGATATCACCTCGTTACACGCACTGTGATTTATTCAAGCGTTTATTTTCGTGGGGCGCCGTTTGTAAAATTACAGTCAAAAACTAACAGCAAAGATTTAGCTTATTTAGCCTCTTATTAGAGAAAAACTATGTTTTTTAGTCAGATTTTCATCATGCTACTCACACATTTATAAATGTAACAAAACGTAAACTAAATATTTAATTAGGAAGCTAAATGTTTAGTTTACCAACGAGCTATTAAACTAGTAGGCTAGAAATTTTATTTCAAAACTAAACATTTAGTTTGGAGCTAAAAATGTAATTTGTTAATTATGTAGTTGTAAACTAAATATTTAGGTGGAGACAAACTAAAAATTTGGTTAGCAAGCTACATATTCAATTAATCAACTAAATATTTAGCAACAAGCTATTTGGTTAGCAAGCTAGATATTTAGCTTAAAACAAAAATATTTAGTTGGAGCCAAATTAAATATTTAGTTGGAAACTATATATTTGGTTTAGCAAACTAAAATTGGAGCCAAACTAAACAATTTAGTTGACAAACAAAATATTTGATTTGGCAAACTAAATATTTAGCAACAAACGTATTTAGCGAGCTAAATATTTAGTTCAGCAACTAAATATTTAATTTCAAACTATTTCTTTAGCAAGCCTGATATTTTGTTTAAAACTAAATATTTAGTTAGTTAGCTATATGTTTAGATCCAAGCTAACTATATGGTTAGAAAGCCAAATATTTTGTTTGTAGCTAATTATTTAGTTAACTAAATATTTAAATAATTAGCTAACTAAATATGTAGCTAATAACTTGGAGATGGTCTGTCAATGCAGTAAAGTTTGTGCATTTCTTCTCTTCCATACTTTTTTCTTCCACTTAACTTTCCATTGATCTGTTTTACTTTGTGTGTGTACGCTGGTGGTTGAAACTCTAGGCAATAAAAGCATCTCAGATCCTGAGAAACTGCATGTGGTTCCTAGAAACCTTCAACACAAGGTGTAAATAAATCAGTGCTAATCTGTTAAACTTTAGCTACTAATTGGTCTAGGAATTACAATAACAGATCAAAACCAAACCAAAATAAATCTAATTTTTCCAACACGTTTTCAGTGTTCAACCAGCATTAAAGCATCAGATCTGACCCACTCCAGCCCAGTTAAGCCGGTCAGAACAACTCCAGCAGCTTTTCAAGTATCATCTGAGCATTTAACCTTCCTCTAACCCTAAATATAACCCCAGTCATGGAAAGAGTCTGTACCTGCCTGTGTGTCCATCTGTCTGCCTGCAGCCGAATGCGGCCCCCGGCAGGCACACACCGATCTGCTGAGGGGGTCTCTGAGTTCATGGAAAACTCAGAGGGTGTCAGATTTGTCAGGCCAGAGGTCAGTTTATTTCCAGCGTCTGTCTTCATCACCTGAACGCCTCACGCGCAGGCAGGCTGGGTCCGGTCTGTCTGTCCGCCATTCCCTGTTGGATTCACAGAAGTTTGCAACTATCCCTGATGCTCCTTCAATGCAAATTTCGTGGATGAATCTCAACGTTTCTCTGACAGAAAGAGATGTTTAGTAAAAGTTAATGTGCAGAACGCCAGACTCTGCTGCCATCTAGTGTTTAAAAGCTGTCATTGAAATTGGGCAATTACTTTTACTCTTTGAATATGTTCTCAATCATATTAGGGGTAATACCTCAAAATATTCCAATTAAGTAAAAAAACAAAAAACAAAACAGAAATATGTTGTTTTTTTTTCTAAAAAAAGATAACAAAAAAGTTGAAAACTTGTGAGAAAAGAAACCCTCATTTTTAAATTAATCTAAAAAATTGCATTACTTTTTTTGGGGGGAAATGTTTGAGTTTGAAAAGTCATAATATATTGCTGGAAAAATCTCTGAAATGACTTTTTCTTCGATTTTTGAAGCTCAGAATGTTTTATTTAATTTAATTAATGTATGTATGTTACAGGTCCCGAGTGTCAGGACAGTGACGTCACGCAATCGGAGGAGTCAATAAACAGAAGTCAGCAATGACGACCGAGCGCTGCTGTTAGCTTCCAGATTGCGGTTTTTTTTTATTTGTTAGCAACAAACCTTTCACAGTGTATAATATTAATGTTTTACATTGCCACTGTCTTATAAACCTGGTCTATCTCCATCACAGGCAGCAATGAACCTCAAACCCCCCCCCCCCCCCCCCCCCCCCCCCGCCCCACCCGGATGAAGACAACCACGGCTCGTGCACCAGACACGATAAAATCAACTGCCACAAAGTTTTACTGCGTCTGGTTACTGATTTTAACTGAATATTATTACAACAAAACAAAATAGAACTTCTCAACCATGGAGACGTTAGGATACAACGGCCCTCGCAGCGAGCCAACGTCAACCTCGGCTGATAAAACTGGCAAAATGGCGCACAGAAACCGTAACTCAAATATATATTTTGGTCGATTAACATGTAAGTATCTTACAGGGTAGTTTCTGTGGGTTTTTTAACCGTATACTGACCTGAGGAGAAAATAAACAGAAGTCAGCAATGACGACCGAACGCTGCTGTTAGCTTCCGAATTGCGTTTGAGGCAAACAGGAAGTCCATCCCAAAACCAACCTTGAAGAAACGCCCCCCAAACAAAGGTTCCGCTTCGCCACTACCGCTCTCGTCCCCGCCTCAGGAAAGCATAAATGCAGGCAGATAAACATGCCGAACTGCAAATAAAATATAATTTGTTAATTATTTTATAAAATAGAATAAATTATACATTAAAATATTTAAGAATTATAATAAAAACAAAATACTGTGGTGGCATTTTTAGGTGCGCCATATATGTAAGTATTTTTTATTTTTATTTTTTTTAGAAAATTTGACTCTCTTCCATCCCTCAACAATTTGACATTTTAATATTTTTTTTTTATATCCCAATTACATTTCCAGTTAAATGCTTTTCCTCGATATTTTGATTTTCTTTCCTTCGAGATTATTATTTGCACTTTCTTGTGGTTTTTCGTGTTATTTCATAATTTTTCTTAGAATTTGTATACTTTTCGTTTTTTTTTTTTTTTTTTCACTTTTTAAAACATGTTTCTTGTCATTTCGACAATGATCGTTTACATGAAAATGTTTTAATAGACCTTTTTCACGCTTCCGCGTTTTAAAGCGGATGTGGGGTTTGACAATTTCCGGTGGCTATAGCGTTAGCATTAAAAGGCTAGGAAAATGGCTCAGT
>CAEGAE010052988.1:0-36686 GCA_903067095.1 Girardinus metallicus | reverse complement strand
TATATATATATATATATATATATATATATATAAGGTTTTTATATTACCAGTGGTTTCTCTTCAACAGTAGCTGAACAGGAAGAGCGGCTGAGAGAGAAAGGGAAGGGCAAGAGAAGCAACAAAGGGCTGGGAATCAAATTAGTGACAACTCCGTAACATAACAGGTTCATCCCTCAAAAAATCCCATCTGTTTATAATGTCCTTTCAGCTCATGTTGCAAATCTGTGCAGAAAAACACCCAAATGAAACCACTCATCATCAGACTTTATCAGTATTGTTGCTAACCATTTGACACTGAAACTTTCACTTTAATTACTGGTGTACTTAGGATGCTAAATCCGATTGCCGGTACTTGTGCATGTCTGCAAGGAAAATAGCTTTAATCAAAATTGTGTCCTGTGATCCAGGTGAGGTAATGTCACACCAACATTACCAACAGGTTAACGATAAAGTTTTAGAGAAGTTGGAAGCAGGCTTAGGTTGTAACACAATATCCCATGCTTCAAATCTGGTCTTTAAAGAACAATAGTAAGAAGAAAGCCACAAGCCAGGCAGCAGACACAGCAAAAATCTGGGAGAAATTGCTCTGCTTACAAGAAAATGAAATTGAACTTTGCGGCCAAGATGCAAAACATAATGTTCCCACAAACGATGATGGCAATACAATGCTGTAGGGATCCTTTTCTTTAATAGGCCCCAAATGGTCAGAGCTGATGGGCAGATAAACACGCAGAAAAACTGCTAGAAGCTGAAAATGAGTTGAGAGTAAGGTTATAGTTCACATTCCATCAGAACAGCACTAAGTTAAAGCATATTCAAGGATTCAAGTGATCCAGTCAAAGTCCAAACTTGAATGTAATAAAGAATATGATTTGAAAACTGACGTTCCCTATTTGATTTATGGATTATGAATAGAGACATTTTCCAGCCTCTATAATTACAGCTTTTGGTGTAATTGTACCAAAATGTGGTTCTACTATTGATTCAGGGGGATGAATATATTAGGCACAACAACCTTTTCAGACTTTCATTTATAAAACCTTTCAAAAAGAATGTAGCATTTTCCTTCCACTTCCTAATTATGCACCACTTTGTGTTAGTCTAGCACATAAAGTCCCAATACAGAGACTTGTGGTTGTAACGTGACAAGATGTGGAAAAGGTTCAAATGGTGTGAATAGCTTTGCAAGGTGCTGTAGGTGTGAAAACTGAGTTTATTTATAGGTTGGGTATTGCTCACTAACTTCACTCCATTAATAATAAGCTGTGGTTTTAATAGCCTGGCTGTGATGTTATTTTCCCCTCCGATGTTCCTTTCTGTATCGTTGTCTCTGAGCAGCCTGACCACGTGGCATTTTGAGTCATGATTCAGTCATTCAACCATGTCTCCAACTCTCCACCTGGTTGTAGCACACAAACACATAAACATGTACACATGTGTGCAAACCAAGCTTGTCTCCCCCTAACCTCTTGCTGCAGGCACCTCACACTTATCAAGGTCACTGGCTCGGGTACACGTCAAGTCCAATCTGATTTTCCCTTCGCAGTGATGAGCTCCGAATCCAAGGTTAGGAGCTGCAGGCTGTAAATAATGACAGCGCGGCCCCTCCATTTGCAGGCCTCTCAGGTGAGAATAGAGAGGGCCACTGAGGGCCCTTGGTCCCTCTGTGATGACAGCATGGTGAATCACACCAACCACCGACCTCACAGCCGCCACCCCACCCCTCCTCTCCACATCTGAACTCTCATACCTCCTCCACCTTCTCTCTCTCACTGACAAGCGGCTGTACTCTCCCTGCCAGCTCTGCTTGTCATTTTACAGGGTCATTAGCAGACACACACACACACATATACACGCACACTAACATGTGAATACACAGTGCACCCACGCAGAGAAGTGACTGACACACACGCAGAGAAATCCTCTCTTGCATCAAATCTCTCTGCCTTCACATGAAAAAAAAAAAAGACAAGCCACCCCTGCTTTTCGCCAGAAGCTGCTCTCCTACTCCAATAAACACAAAGCGGCAATAGATAAGAAGAAAATGTCTTCATTACGAGCGTGTAAAAAAAAAAAAAAAAAAGTATCTCACACTTATTTCAGCTCCCCCTCTGCGGTGAACAGGACTGGGGGGATGCATGAATTCATTTTCATTCCCTGGCACCCTGCAGACAGTCCCCCTCTTCCCACTCCCAGATCATGTGAGATAATACCTCCATTATGACAAAAGCACTATCCATGGGGTCGTGGAGAGGTCAACCAACCCTGCGCTGGGTATTCATGCTTAGTCACATCCCAATTATATTGCGGTGGCAGAGGCAGAAATTGGCAAATGTACATCAAGGCGCTTCATTACTGAGGGGCCGCTCCAGTGAAATTAAGCAGCAGATGAGACAGAGTGAGATTTGCCCCCAGGCGACGTCTTCAAGAGAACGAGAGGAGGACAGGAAGAAAGAGGAGAAGCTGAGGGAACAAGGTTTTTTTTTTTCTGAAGGTGCTTCCAGCTTCTATCCTGCACTAGCAGCTCATGTATATTTACTTAACAAGGAAGAACACTGCTCCCCAGAGATTAATAAACTCCCAAAGTACACCACAGCGATACATCTCTAGGTACATTTAGATATAGAGAGGAAACTTAATACAAACAAGAGCAAAAATAATCCCTGAAAAGCAGAGGGTAGGATGCAGCACATGCTCGCTGCAGGCAAAGTGAAGATAAGTATACATTAAAGGCATAGTTCAGGATTTTTCTGAAGTGAGTTTTTGATCAAATTAGAGTGGAATGAGATATTTAAACACCACAATATTTTTCATTAACATGAAATCCACCTTGCACAGCGCTATCTAGTTTCTGCCATTTTGTCACTTTGACTGTAGAAATACATGTAAGCTTTCAGTTTGAGGGTAAATGCTTCAAGCTTGACAGCCTGGGAAGTGACTCTTGAGCTGGCTAAATCATTAATGAAAACATTAGCAAAGTGTGTTAACATTAAGTAGTTAGACAGTAATCTAGGTTCTCTACAGGAAAAAGAAACATTGACGGACGACATTGCAGTTTGTAAATACTGCAGAAATACCAAAACTGGCTGAATGTTAGCCGCTAACACCAATAACATGTACCATCTCATTATAAGCTGGATGCATCATTACACCTCCAGTTAAAAGATCATATGCAGTTAATATCTTACCTGCCTCTCGAGGCCTTCATTTAATATAAATCCAGATTAGCTGGACCCACAGGCTGAAGCTAACAACTTGTGCTAACAAAGTTATGTTTTTATTGGGTGATTAATAAAACTGAAGCTGGGTTAATTATTTATGATTATTTCTTCTTACACAGTAAGGAAAGGTACAGTGACTATACAAAGCATTCACCCTCTTGGATATCTTGCCCTTTTCTAGCTTTTATAAATCTATAATGATCGACAAAATGTGGCTTTCTGACTAAAATAAAACAGAAAATCTTTAATAACAAGATAAGAACTGATTTCTACTCAATTAAGTAAACATACAACATAAAATAAGTCGATGTCTAGATGCACCTTTGTCTGCAGTCACAGCACAGAGTCTGTGTGACTAGGTCAGAATCAAGGTTATAAACACAAAACTGTTAAAGCTGTCAGGCTGCATAGGGTTCATCTGTGAATAGCCCTTTTCAAATTCAGCCACAAAGTCTCTATTGGAGCAAGGTTTGGGCTTTGACTGGGCCACTCAACAATATTCACTTTGTTATCTAGTTTAAAGCATTTCTGTGTAGCTTTAGCTGGACGCTTTGGGTTGCTGTCTTGCTGCAAATGTTCTCAAAAGTCATAGTTGAGATAATACAGACATTCTGAGAACCATGCCAGTATTGACTAGGATTGTTTTGCAAAAGACATTATTAGTGTCAATGGGATTAAAAATAAAGGTTAATAATAATAATAACTAGCACCAAATGACTGGACCTCTGTTGAATTAGGTCAGTAAAAAATTGATTGATCATGATTAATTTGTTAAAATAAATAAATAAATAAATAAATAAAAGCAAACAACATGCACCTTAAATGGATTGTATGCGGTGACATCAGTAACGCGTTACTGATGTCGGACCACTTTTTTCAGTAACGAGTAATCTAATGTGTTGCTATTTCAAATCCAGTAGTCAGCTTAAAGTTACTTATCCAAATCACTGTGCGTTACATTGTGCATAATTTTATTTTATTTCCTCTATGCGTCTTGGGGAGTGACCGCCATTTCTATGCAACAGTATCAGCAGCAACAGAAATGAGAACAATGGAGGGAGGAAAGAGATGTGCATTTTGTTGCAGGAAAAACAGAAACTATTTTGAGTTTTGGTCGCCAACTCTGATTATTATAAACAGCTTTGGGCTTGTTTTTTTCTAAAGTTACTTGCAAATGTAATGAGTCGCGGGTTGCGCTTTTTTTTTTGCTTGCTTTTGAACGTGAAGTTATTTATTTGGGCTTGGAAATTAGCAGAGATACATAATAAGAACCAGAATTTGTCTGACAAGCAGTTAGTTTTAGTCAGGCTCTCCCTGCCCATCATTTCCCAGATGATTCGTCCCGCTGTGTCTTTGTTAATGTCAAGGTAATATATGAATGACATCGAGCTTCGCTCAGTTACTCTGAAATATTACTAAATGAATGTTTTCTATTTTTAATATTATACCATTATATGTCAGTCATCTCAATTTAAACTTCTCTATGCTTTATATCTTAAGTTATTTATGGTTCAAATGCAAAAAATATGAACAAACACAATCAAGATAGATTCTTCACACATTTTAAATTTGAAAGAAATGAAGATCACTGCTGTGAAGGTTTATGTTTCCTAGACAAACAAAGTGCAGTCTTTAATAATTTAAAAAGTTAAAATGTGTTCAACTTCTAGTGACTTTAATTCTGTTTCTGAATGTAGCTGCTCAGCAAAATCACCAATTATGTTTCTAGAATATCCAGGCTGTAATCCCAACTGGAGATTCATTAGCATCTCTTGCTTTAAGAGTCAATAAAAGAAAACAAAAATACCTTTAAAGTTGGTTACAGTATGAATTCAGCCCTTAAGATATTAACTGATTATAACCTGATCCACCATGTTTGGTGGATTGCACATTTACCGTTACATTTTGCTAGCCGGAGAATTGCCTAAATGCCGCCAACTCTCAAATTCTCCACAAAAAGCTAGCCTGCAGGCCAACAGATAGCTATTAATTATGACATCTCATGGTTGCAAGGGGCCCCTCTTGGGGACCTGACCCAGACCTGCACTTCAACATCCAGCAGCTGCCACTCTTCACTTGCGGAGGCAGCCGCTTCACATGGCGGCTTCCAGGAGGGCAATTACACAGCCCAGATGAGATGAGGCAGCTGAATGTTTGGGACTTGAGTGCTCAGACTGCCATTAGCACTATAAGCTATTACATTCCCTCCTCTCCTTTTCTACTCCTCTCCCTGCTCACTAGCTTCTGTATATTGATGATGTGGTAATGGGACCTCTAGTTAGATATTCCCCCTGTAAAAACAATGTCTTGTTTCTAGTCTCTCCCTGAGGGGTCAATGAATTCTCCCGGAGTCGCTGGGAATCATTTCTGCTCTATTAATGATGCAATTGCAATGCAATTCAGATCTACTGAAGACACAGCCACAGTGGGCTCCTCGCAGGGTAGCTGACAGATGATGCCTGGTGTTATCCTGCAGCTCGAAAAACAAAGCAGCACATCTGCACATCACAGAGAAGCTGGCTGGCCGTCACTCTTTATCAACTCTTCACAAGGCTCCGTTCATCCACATATACAGGTACATCTCCAAAAATTTTAATACTGTTAAAAAGTTCAGTGTTTTTTGTCAATCAATTCAGAAAGTGAAACTCATATTATAGATCTCCAACATGCACTGAGTGAAGCTTTTATTTCTTTTTTTTTTTTTGATTATTATTATTCCTTATATTTGTAAAACGGGTAAAAGATAAATATTGAAAACTTTTGGTGTCACATCGTTATCAGCTAAAACACCTGAAAATTATTTTAATACTAGATGAGAACACAAAAACGGGATGATTTAAACTGAAATTTTAGGGTTCAGAAAAGTATTTTCCTTCCCATGCAAACAATACTTGGTTGCAGCATTAATTACGGCATTCTTGCAGTAATTAATGGTCTGGTCAGGCTGTTTACCCCCTGATCTTACAAAGGTAGATCATCTTAGGTTCCTTCATCTAAATCCAAACTTCCATTTATTTATTAATCCTGAATATAAATGGAGGAACTATTAATGACGAGAGAGGAGAAATCCATTCTCTCTTTCCATGCTCGCTGTATCCTTGTTTTTTATAGCAAATAAAGTTTTTCTTGTCATACAGAACGACAGGAGACAAGACAGCGTCATCGTGGACTTCGCCCTCCATATATGGTGTCTTCCTGGCTCAAAAGACTTTCTACTTGGGAAAAGTACATTTAAAATTACTCATCTGATTTGAAAAAGATGAAAAATGGTCAATTGTGAATTATTTATTTCATACTTTCAAGATTTTTACGTCTGTAGCTCTAATATATGATGTCATGTGCACTTTAAGTTTCTATTCTTCCCAACTTGCACTTCTTCAGCTGGTTTCCCCAGACAATGGCCATTTCTAATGATGGTCACGTTAATTATAGGCTTATCAACCTTCGCTAAAATTCAACAGGGCTATTATGGCTACAAGGAGAGAGGGTAAGGGCACTTTATGTTGAGTTCGGCTGCTCTTTTAGAGTGAGTTGTTAGTAGCTGAAATGAGTGTTTCTCTTCACTGTGCAGTTAAAACAACCAGCAAACATCTGCCCATCAGGGCCTGTCATCGCAGGCACTTTTATATAAAACACTGCTGGAGCACTGCAAGTGCTGACATTGATGAGATCTGGCAGCTTCCATTAAATCACTCTTTCCTGTAAAGTGGCTTCCATCAAAGCAACCGGCTGAGATTTTTCACTCAATCAGGTAACACACAAGCTACCACCTCCCCCCACCCGCACCTCATCTCCTCCATGTCCTCTCAGGAGCTAGAGTCTTCTGGTCAATAACTCCAATCAGTTCAATTTCATGCACAGTTAGTCATGTTAGGGTTCTAGGGCACCACTCGCATCATGGTTGCAGATGTTGTTGCTGCAGTTGTTGCTTGTATTTAGTTTTTTTTTTTTTTCCCCCGCTACCCCCAGAGAGATGATAAGTGGGACGAGATCCTGCACTGTGTAAAAATGGAGACTAGCCAAGGCTAGCATGGTTGTTTTAACTCTGCCTCGACACAGCAGGCTCTTTGCCAAGCCATTAAAAGTTGCCGTGCTCTGCTCCGGTGACACAGCTAAAAGAATAGAGAGTGGGTGAGAGGGAGAGCTGTAAATGATCAACAAGATAATGAGCTGATTATCAGTCAAAGGCATGGATAAGCTCTCTCTCTTCAGTAATTTCCCCTTTCAGATCAGTCAACCAGACCCTTAGGTCTGCAATCAACACTCAAAGAGAGAGCATGATGGAAGACCAGCCCAATTTCAGCTTCAAACATCCAGATCCTGGTGGTCTTCTGTTGAGAGCCTTTGCTCCGTTCCTTTCCTACACACCAGCATGGTGGGGAGGCTTGTGTACCACTGCTCAACTCTTTGGTAATGGGTGTTTCACAGTTGTCATACGGCTTCAAGCTCTGGCTGCGAGACAACTTAAAGCTGACTGATAGTCAACTGATGCAATCTGTGCAAGAATTTCCACACTCGCACATTTCCTATTATTTTGGCACTACTGGTGCGGCCTCAGAAGTATAAGAGGAGAGGCTGAGCACATAAAAAAATGTAATTAATTAGGAGAGTCATTTTTTAAAATGGTAATTCAATATGAGCTACGGGTGTAACAAGATATTGTATTAAAATTTGACTTTTAAATCATCTGTGTGGTAGAATTTTTAGTACTTGATAAAAAAAAAAGAAAGAAAGGCCAGAATTACAAAATATTAATGATTCGGGAACATTGTGAGAATACTGAACCGATAGTACCCAGCAATACTTTGAATGGCATTTGTTTTTGAAAATCCTGAAGGTAATGAAGGTCTATTTCACAGTTTATTAATGAGTCTGAACTGCATTTAATTGATTGAGTGACAGACGAGATAAAAATGTTTTGTAAGCACTATAAAAATGCAGAAACTGGTTTCAAGCTGTCAGTCACCTCTGTCTCACGGACAAATAAGTGTATTACCTGAAAATCACGGCAATTACTTTAAACTGACAAAGTTAGTTGTTCATTGAAGGTCCTACATACAAGTAGTTGAAAGGAGTTAATCCATAAGGTGACTACGTTTAGCAGCAGAGCGGCTGTATGCTCCTTCTGTTCTAGGAAATAGGCTGGTCGTGATAAACAATAAATCAATTAATCGCATGATAAATTAAAACAAGCTTGATAAATTTAAATTTGGTTGACAATTTTCAGTTGCGTGCTTGCTTGTTTTCTGGATGACAAAGAGCTTCATCCTGGTGTATTGAGTTATTTCTTCCCTTCTAGTTTTCTTAGTAATGGGTTCGACACACAGGGAGCGATAAAAAGCAGAGAAAAACTTCAGTTCAGCAACGTCAGCGACAAAAGCTGAACAATTTTCAAGTTTCTTGTGTCACGTCACAATCGCACGTCTGCACGTCTACGTGTACAACCTCGAAATTTCAAATGCACAAATGTCGCTGGTCGCTTAGCTGGAAGAGGGAATGGCCTCCTCATGGCCTCCTACCACAGAGCGAAGTATCAAAGTTCTGTACAGAGGAGCAAACCAGGGAAATGCTGGTTTAAAAGTCGAATGTGAAAGCTACAGTCTGGCAGTGCTTTGAATCCAAACCGAATGGCCGTGGTGAAACACCTCTGCAAACCCGTGTGATGCACTTGTTGTAAAGCGGAAGCAACTAAACACGGTAATACAACAAACATGTATCTGCACCTAAAACTTAATCATCAGATGTAGTTTTCAAAATGCAAAATGGCACAGTGACTTTTTTGCCTAATCGTTGAACGGAAGCTGCCCTTTAATCTAATTGAAAAGCCATAATTTCAAGACATGTTGCAAACATTTGACATTCAGTACACAGTAGTAAGTTTACACTTTGTTTTTCTCACAAAAGTCCTAACTGGCGGCGTTGCCTGTTTTCCCTGTCAGGAGTCTAATGATTAATATATTTTGAAGGGCAAGTTTGTTTACAGAGACTTCATAATCCATTTCATTTGTTTTTGGTTTGCTTAATTATTTGGATATTTAAAATGTCTTCCAGTTCCAGAGTAAAATTTTCTTAGCTTACTGATCTTTGAGAGTGTGTACCTGCATTACCATGCCATTTTTATGCTATTGGTCTTTACTGGTCTCAAAATGACAATGTTCTCATTTGTCACAATAATTTATGGGACAATTTATTGCCCAGCAAAATCTGTTATTGTGACGAATCTACTGGGAACACAGTGGGATTCCCCCAGACTGAGATAGAGAGTGTCACTGAGAGAAGAGGAATGCCTGTAGTTGTATCTTCAACCTGCTGGCTCTTCAACCCAAGCGTGGTCAAGGCTCAGCTATTAAAAGACCTTTGCACTCATCACTCCTTTCAAGGCCATGCTATTATAAAACAAACCTTGGCAACAAGCTGCAAAGTGTAATGTCTTTGGTAAAATAAACAATCTGCTGAGGCAGATAACCTGGTCCATTAACCTCTACCATCAGTGCATCAGACACCCAACTTTATAAAATAACACAACATAACTAATATTTTGCACAATCAGCATATTTGCTTTAGCATTACTATAAAATGTAGCTGGTGTTTTTATAGTTCAGACAGTACACTCACCAGTATTCCCTAACTCTGAATCTGTGCACAATAACAAAATAAAAAACTATAAATTACTACACTACACCAATATTGCTGCAATATTCATCAATAACTATAAGCAAATCTTATTTTTGCAAAACATTATTGCACAATTTGAATCTTAGCATATGTTTCACTTTTAACTCCAGGATTTCTAGTGGGAACTTTCCTAAATAAACAAAAGGAGCACAGAGTAGATCCTTTTTTCTCTTTCTGGGAATGATTCAAGCACACTTTTAAGATTCCCTCAGAGCATCATCAAGTACAGGTTTTGCTTTTGTGCATAGAAAAAACGAGCGCCATTTTAACCCAGCCTTTCGCTTATTGTGACTGTGGAGTCAGAAGGTGACAACAGGGATTATGTTCACTCCTACATGTTTTGCCAATACAGCTGTCACTTATATACACAATAAATTCACTCTGACACATGACAAATAGGTCCAATAAAGGTGCAACAATCAAACCAATAATAAAAAAAGAGGCTCTGAGTAAGTTTAAATACTTCTGAGATAAGAAAAAGTTAAAGACTTTGGGAGAGAAAGGTCAAGGCATTTCTGCTTAAAAACCTTCATGAAAAGATGCAAAAGGTACATTGGTATTCAAACTAATCATGCGTTTATATTGCAAGGATCAGTCGTTGTTGCTGCTGATTTCAAACAGAAACGCGAGAGGATTTGCTAATTTACTTCACTCAGTTTGACCCAATGCAACAACTGGTTTCTATAGGAACAAAAACACAGCGAGTAAATATTTATCCATCTTAATAAAACCATTACAGTCACATCGTATAGACTGTCATAAGTCACAGCGATGCTTCCTTATTACATTTTTTAAACTGTAATTCTGTGCAAATGAAAATCAATTAACATGAGCTACCAAGATGTATCTCTACAAGAGGCCAAAACAAGATTAAATAATTAATCCAAACAGTGGAACATCAATGCTAATGCCCACCCACGAAGGAATCCAACTCATTTAAATGTATGCAAAAAGTCAAAGGCTGCCTGGTCTACTTTTAGTTTTTATTTTCTCCTTTCGGTAAAAGATGTAGAGGTTTTGTTCAAAGTACGAGCAGTAATTTGGAATAAAGAATTTATTTGCTTGTTTTTCATCTCTTTACTTAATTGATCCCTCTGTATCACTAAAAAGTGTTTTTTTTTTTTTTTTTGGTAATTCAGGAAGATTTCAAATGTGATTGTTCTCCAAAACCTTTGTGCATTGTTTCTGCAAGATAGTTTCCATTGTGTGTAAGGTGTGTAATTTGTATTTGGTGTTTGAGCCATTAAAAATAGGTACTTATAAGCATTTTCAGAGGGGGTCCTAAGAATTTGCAGCCTGCTGAGGTCCCTAAATCTTGTGAAAACTGAGGTTCTATTGTACTACATTTCCCCTCCCTAAAATTCAAATCCATATTCAGCTGTTCAAACTCACTGTGGAAACTAAAGCAGCACAACCCACTTGCCATGACCCGGAGGTATGCTAAGCAGCCAATTACATACTAGTTACTTGAGTAGACAGCCAGACTAATTAACAAGCTATTATCAGTTGTTGTATAAAGAGCAGAATGGCAAAAAAAAGTATAATACTTAATTCAAAACAAAAGCCAGTTAGAGCTACTACTAAATTTAGTGTTTTATTCTATTTTCTTGCTCTATATTTAAATAGAAAAACTGTCCTAATTCAATCTTTCTTTATTGTAAACTGTTTAACAGCATCAATTACTATAGATAACAGTTACAGTTTACCATTTTATGCAACATACTTTTGTTTTCACAACTATGCAGTGAAAATATGATATTAGTCCATGCTTACAATACACCACAGCCACATGTGTGACCAAAAGCTTCAATTTTTAATAAAAATGTTGGCTAACCAGGTGGTGGAGAGTTAGCAGGTTTAGAGAACAAACTTAACCAAAATTACTAACGACCAGAAATTTTTTGGTTGTGATGTTAAATGTGACAAGAATGTCCCTTAAAGTATGTGCCTTGCTAGAAGAGTGACTGATGGCCTCACATATTATATGAACCTTTCAACACTTCTACACCACACACACACACACAAACATCTTTAGCACATTTTGGTGCAGCATCTTCACACTGCATAGGAATCAGGTTTGTGTCGCTGTCTCCAGGCACCAGGTTTATCTAAAAAGGAAACACCTGATTTTTTTTTTTTTTCCTGTCTGGCTCCTCTCATTCCTCGACTCCCTTGTTAAACATGCAACCTTGATTTTGTTTCTGTAGCCCGGAAGGGGTGAATTATTTGCACGATAAACAAGGTGATGTTGTTTCAGAGTCAGTGAGAGCCAAAATTCCCCCCTTTCCCTCCCCATGCAGCAACAGAGAGGCAGATGGGTTTACCTGGCAGGCATTAGGGGCTGAGCTTGGATGCAGAAGCCGAGCAACAGCAGCATCACAATGGCAACCTGCATGGTGATATTTATCTGAATTGGAGGGGGTGAGGAGGAATAATATCCCTCCACAACAGATTCATGGGCTGGGAGTCCCAAACTGCCGGGTTGCCCTCTTTATCTGCAGAGACAATTGTGGCTATAAAAGCACAGGAGCTGATTTGTAGGGAGTGAGCATGCATAAAAGTGGGGATGGAGGTGTTATTAAGTGATCAGAAAATGGTATTTATGTTTGCAGGAGATGGCTGCCAGACAAGATTCTGGCAGAGGAAGTTGATGAGGAGACCTGTGCAGCTAAAGCCTCTAATCCTTTCTGTGGTCATTGGGCACCAGCTGTTTGGAATGCAGCTGCGCTTGGCCCCTGCACAGGTGAATCTGTTCTGGACCCCCCCACCACTTCCACAAACTCCCCTGTATGGTGGATTTGCACGGTGCTTTGATCTCGTAGAGGTGGCTGCAAGAGAGTGTGATCCATGTTTCAGAGTTAGTTTTTTTTTTTCAACCTATGCTAAATGGCAGCCCCCGTCAAGGGCTTAGCACAGGTCAGGCCTGGCTAAATTTGATGTGGCAGTGCAGAAAATTCACTTCAGAGCTGTACTGCCAGAGGAAAGCGGGTTTTAATGAATGCTGCAATTGTGTTTTGGAACAGAACTTATTTGCAAGACGATGAAAAAGATACCTGTACAAAAACAATGTAACTCAGAGATTACCAGTCATCAACACCCAATAGATTAATTATAGAATCCAACACAAAACATACCTCGGTTTAGCTTTAGGGGTGCTTGATTTGTTCTTCTTTGAACTTTTATTGCTCTGTCCTCTAAAAGCTTGAATTTGCAAGTCATTTTTTCCAAGTTCAAGTCAAGTTACTTGTAATTGTTCTTAAAAGTCTTTGAAGAACTAAGGAAAAGTTAAGTTTTTCACTACAAGTGAAAGTCAAGTCTTGGATATTTGAAATCGAAATCCAAGTCAAACATTTTTATCAAGTCCCACTCAAATATCTCCAAATTCAATCTCATGTTTTTGAAGGATAAGCCCAAGTAAAAACTCAAGACGTTTAGGAGCAGGTCAAAGTTACATGTCTAATACTTCACCCCAACTTGTAGTTTGAAGTTTTTGAAGGCCAGGTTTCAGAAATTAATTTCAAATTCAAGTTTATTCTCAAGCCGTTAAGGGACAAGTCTAAATCATGTCTCAGGTCTCTCACTCTGAGTTTGTAGAATAGTGTTTAATTTTGTTTCCTTTTTTGTAAAGTTGTAAATTTACCAAAATAAATCAAATCAAAACAAACCCTAAGTCTTTCCCAAGTCTAAGCCATGTCTAAAGTATTTTGCCTCAAACTAGCCCAAGTCAGGCTTCAGACTTGTACATCAAATTCAAGTTGATTCTCAAATTTTTGAGGACAAAGACTTAGCCATGTCTCAAGTATTTCACCCTTAGTCCCAAATCTATGAGATGAAAGTTTTAGCTATGTCAATATTGTTTCATCTCAAACCAAAATCGAATCTCAGGTCTTTGAAAGAAAAGGTCAAGCTTCAATCCTTTCACTCCAAATCAAAAAAAGGTTTCACGTATGGCAAATGTAAGTCAAGTCTCAAACCTTTTAGCAACAAGTCCAAGTCAAGTCTCGAGTTTTTTCATCCAATTTCAAGCTTCACATCTCCGAAGGCAAAGTCCAAGGCAATTTTTTCAGGGGAGCACGCCCAGGTCAAGTCTTAAGCCTACTAGGAGCAAGTCTCAAAATTTTCACCACTTGTTTCCAGTTTCAAGAAATTGAGTAAGTCCAAGTCACATATCAACTCTTTCCAAGATAATCCTCAAGGTTTACAGAGGTGAAATAGGCCAGGGTATTTTAGCACCTATTCCATGGCCATATTCTGTGTACAGAGATTTGAATAATGACACCACAAAACTGCCTTGATTCTTGGAAAAGATTCCTCAAATTGAAAATGTGCCTACAGTCTAGTTTAGTGAAGTGGGTTTCAATGTATGAGAAGCCTAAACAGTCACAACTTCACCTCATGGTGGTTCTGGTACATTACTTCGGGAAGACACTGGTGTTTTTAAGGAAATCAGGCTTGAAATTAAGCTGACACAATGAAGAGACCAGACTAAACATCTGTACCGTCAGCCTGACCTCTGCGCCAATGTGCACATCTCAAACAAAGTGTTTCGCATTTAGCACACCACTTTCCTTTGACAGGGACACAATGAGCGGATGTGAATCGTCCTTTGACACAAATACAAAAAAAAATAAAAAATACATCATGCACCGTAGTGAGATCCCTCTTATCATATTACTCATGCCTTTGTGTTCTTTTCTGCAGACGCAGAGGTTTCTCTTCATGTTTCCAGCTGGAAATATCCGTGATGAGCTTCTCCGCTTACTAAGCTCGCTGGTGCAGAGGCAGTTTGTGTGCATTCTGTGGCCGGCTGGCTGCACAGGTAAGCAGAAAATAGCTCTTAGCTTGGGCCTGACCTTGACAAGGATGCCATTCAATCAGTGAGCTCGCCTCAGCAACGACCCTATCATTGCACTAATAGACTGGATCTTCCTCTCTGCCTAGATCATAGAAAAAAATCATGGATGGCTTCCTCCTGCTTGACAAGTTAAAGGGGCAATTTACTCAATAAATTAAACAAGGAAAATAAGCCATGATGGAAGAAATACTAGCGCTGCTGCTGGGTGGGTATAGATTAAACCCAAGTAACAGTCTGCACACCTAATTTAATTTTCACTTTATAGACATACAGAAATGGATGATGGCAATCGAAAAAACAGTTAAAATGCAAGACTGAATATCGGAGATGAGGTGTGTGCGCTGGGCGTTCCAATCTCACAGCTGAAGGCAGACACAGTATCAAGGACTGGAGTTTAAAAACAGCTACCTACTTTGAACTTGAAGATTGTGCGATCAAACTCCATATTATCAATTCATACTTTAAACAAGTCATGTTATTTTGGTGAAGGCTTACACAGGAAGGGAGAGAACAAGCTGGAGGCATCATAACTACTGGCTGAAGGACTGCTTCGTGACAAACAACAGAGAAAAACTTGGGATTTATTGCTCTGATAACCTTCCAGATCCCTCCGACTGGTGCTGCACGCCAGACAACTCCAACAGAATTATGCATCATTAATCCTCATGAACGCTGCCAGAGATAAATAACGCTCTGTGTCCCTAGGAAAAATCAGGCAGTTATTACCAAACCATAAAGAAGGTATTTGTATCATCGCTGCCAGCAGATAATAATGCAAAGATACGAGTTTTCAGCAACTCAGAAGTGCAGTAAAAGTGCCAGAAAACAGAGCATTTGTGCTATTGTCAATGTGCTGTTGGGGAGAAAGCTCGAGAAAGCACTCAAGCTGTGCAGTTGAAACATTTTCATGTGTTTGCTCTACTGCTTGCAATACTTAGGAGACAGTATAAGGTAAATGACAGAGTCAATAATGGCTTAGCTTCTTATGAAATGTGCTTTGGTAAATAAGAGATAATAAATAAGATTAGAACAAAAAGTGCATCTAAAATCCTTTTCATAAACTAGCTGTGGCAAGAAAGGTTAGAAAACAGTTGAAAATGCCGTGTCTATGTTTTATCAAGTAATACAAAGACTAAATATCTAATGAGAAAATGGGAAATTTTCAAAGCTCAGGTACTATTGATACATAAATTCACTAACATGCTGCCATGCGATTGGTTGTCTCCCTATCACTGATAATCATTGATCAAATATACCTTATACGGTGATTGGTGAGTCCTGCTATGTTATTACCACCCAACCCTTCTCTAGAAGCCTAAAGACAGTTCCTCAAGGGACACTGTCTTAAGTTTCTATAAATGAACCAAACTCTTACAGACACTCAAACTGCAATGATCTCCTCAGCTTCTGCACTGTGGTAAAGATCGGTTCCAATGTTCCCTGGACTCCTGCAGAGCGGCAGTCTGCAGATGGAAAGTTCGCAGCCTGGTGACCCGGAGGTGACTGTTGTGTAAAGCAGACGTCTGCTTAGAGGAAACAAAACTTGGAAGATTCTGTCTCATGGAGACTCTGGAAATATAACACGGCTTTCAAGTTTCAAATGGGAACTCTTCAACATTTTGTTAGAGTCCTGACCTAAGTATTTATTAGCCTGATCACATTGTTCCACGATGGGATTTCAGTGAAGCAACAAAAAAAAACAAAAAAAAAAAAACAGAAATCTATCAGAAATCATTAAAGTGCCTTAAACTGTGTGCAGTAATGTCTAGTCCAGTGCTGTCCAAATGTTCTGGCATGGAGGCCAAAGATATCAAGTTTAAAGTACTCCGGGGGCCGCAAAATGTTTTGTATTTTTCATTTTTATTATATTTGGAAAAAATCTTTTATTTTTACCTTCTCAAGTAAAAATTAACCTCAACATTTTAATAAAATGAGCAATTTATATAGACAAGGGATCTGTAAATCAATTTAAAACTTAAAAAGGGTCTTGTGGTTTTCCACATAAAAAATCCCAATAAATTAAATTCAAAGAAAGAACCTGGATGAATACTTGTGTGGCATCTTACGTTTTCAACGGTAAAATGCTAAACTGTCCATCTTTTTTGAAAGACTGCGCATCAATGAAATTTGCACCCTAACACACTGCGAAAACACAAAATCTTACCAAGTATTTTTGGTCTAGTTTCAAGTGCAAATATCTTAGTTCACTTGACATGAGATAAAACCAACTTAGAAGTAACTTTTAGCAAGATGTAGGAGCTTCTTTTAAGTAATTAACTCCTTAATATTGAGGAAAAGTACCAGTTTCATTTGCAGATTATTTTACTTGTAAGAAGACATTCTCCCCATGTTATAAGTTATTTCTTTCTGCCAATGAAACTAGTACTTTACCATGAATATTAAGGAATTATTTACTTAAAATCTATTTCTTGCTAAAAGGTTATTTGTAAGTTAGTCTCAGTTCAAGTGTACAAAGATATTTGCAGCAGAAACTGGACTAAAAATACTGGGAAAGATTTTGTGTTTTTGCAGTACATTTTTAAATCTGTGTATCTACAGCAAACTGCCTGACCAGCCAAACAAAACTTTTAAGGCTATCTTTTGTAACCTAAGTAGTAGCTATGTGCTCCTCGCCAGAACAAAGCCGAGCATGTTTCCAGTGCAGGTTGCTCCTTGTCATTGATCCTGTTTGTGATGGGATCTCAAGGTCTAATCGTGGAGTGAAAGGTGTCTGATTTGAAAAGCTGCAGTTTTCTCCATTTGATATAGTTCTGTTGGCGTCGTCAAGCCATGACCTTCAGGGTGTACTGGAGCAGGTCATAACTGAGTGACGTAGCAACTGTGATAATAATCAGCTCCCATAAATCTGAGAACAAGGTGGTTCTCAACGGGAAAACAGTGGATGGCTCCATCCAGGTTGGGGATGAGTCTGTGCCTGAAGTGCAGGAGCTGAACTGGCTTGGTAAATGAATGCATGCTTGATGACATGACACATCAACATTTTGGTTCTCACAGTTTGGTTTTCT
This sequence comes from Girardinus metallicus, assembly GCA_903067095.1. Lineage (NCBI taxonomy): Eukaryota > Metazoa > Chordata > Actinopteri > Cyprinodontiformes > Poeciliidae > Girardinus > Girardinus metallicus. The sequence continues at coordinate 18,909 of CAEGAE010052988.1, read as the reverse complement.
TTTCTTTTCACAATTTTGGTTTTCTACTTCTCAAAATAGTTTTCAGATACTTCATTCATACAGGATTTTTACTGCTCACCATTATTTACTTCAGTACATAAAGCATCTAGTGGCTTCAGGTGGTGACGAGTCTGGACTGAAAAGACCCGATTAGTACACAGGTTGTTTTGAAACGGACTCATGCTGCTGTAATGCATACCATCAGATCTACAGCGCTGAATATGTTTTAACACGCATTAGTAAATGATAACACAAACTGATTTTCATAGCTGTTCCCGAAAACAGGCTGCATTTTCCATTATAGTCAAATTTGATTTTAGCATTAGTACCTTATTTTTAGATGGTCATATGATTCTGAATCACGTAGAAGATAAAGATACAACTAAAAAATTAAAATGATAGTTTTCAACTACTTTTTAGAAAGAAAAAAAAACTATGGACATATCCTGTCTGGACTTCTAAAGGACTTCATATGTCACTAAACAATGTAATGCGATAGTAATGTCTTAGTCATCTTTTGATATCTCATCTATTACTCATTCTATCAACTTCTGTAAATGTTGCTTACAAATTCTACATGACATTGTTCTCATTAAAAGATGAACTTGGTTTTGCTTTATGCTGGAACTCGGGACTCAGATCTACGACTGAAATCACCCCCAGTGAGTTCCAGTCGCAAAATGAAAAGCAGAGGGATTTCTCATGAGGTGTGCTCAGAGATTAGGCCCTGTATAGTTAGAAAAATAAGTCAATAATAATATATTTCTCTTCATTTTGTGATATGTCCACTAACAGTGAGAGTGCTGTGCTGTGATTGTGCTTCACTTAATGGGATAAAAGATATTAAAAGTGCAAAGAAAGAGTTTTCTTATTAGAAGATCACTTCTCGGAAATGTTTTTGCACATTTTTCAATCTCCAGTTTCTGTAAAGATCAGATCTACCAGTGGTTATTTCAGCAGATTCGGATTGCTCTCTTTGTACTATAATTCTCAACATTCAGGATCTTTGTGTTTAGTCTTCCCACAGTAAAAATGAGAACCTTGACAGACCAGTCCAGTCACTGAGACGCATAAGAGAGAGAGAAAAGCTGCATGTAGCTCATTAGCTGCGTGTTAGCCACTCCTGCCCTCCTGCCTTCCCCACATTACAAACGCTTCTGATCGCCCGGCTTTTGAGCATGTTGCTTATGTGTGACTGACAATTAAAACATTTTATATAGAAAAAAACGTTTTCTTTACACCTATGTGTTTTGCCATCTTTGTGTATTTTGAATTTGTTTCCCTTATTTTCAGTCAAACATGGAATTAGGTGTACATGAATATAACTCCTCACTTTTTATATCTTTGACATTTCCCACATTGAGTGGTTCATTTCCCCCAGTCTGCTAATTTCTCAACGCTCAGACTTGAATCCAGTCCAATGAACACAGTAATACTATATCCCCTACAGGTGTAAATTCTTGGTGGTTAAGCACTGCAAAGAGAAACTGGAAGGAACTGTTTGATACAGAGATGTTTCTAGCACCAGATGCTGTGGGGCCCTCTCTTGTGAGAATTCGGGCGAAGATTACTTACTTTCCTATCGAGAGCTGGAACATAAATTCAAACCCTGCTATAAATCAAATATAAATTTTCAGCTCCCCTCACTTTCCTGAGAACGGCTGCAATAACAATGTCATCCGACACTGCCTGGTTACCATTAATGCTCTGGATTCTATCCATGCTAATAATTTGGCTCCATATTCTGAGCATTTTACAAAGCCTCAGCAAAAGAGGGGAAATATTACTGACCTATTTAATGCTTTGCAGACCGAGCGAAGAAACACAGCTCTGTAACAGATGCTCTTTACATATACAGTACTTCTAAACTCTCAAAATGGATTATCTGTACCAGAAATAACACCATGCACCCCAATAACTTTAACAGAACAAAACTTAAACAGTTCAAAAGCAAAGTTTCTGAGCCAGAAAGAAGGATAATTCATTTAAGCCAAATCTAACCTGAGTGAAAAATAGTGCAGCGTTTTATTTAGATATTGATCTATCTGCCAGCCAGGGTAAGCTTCTGCCAAAAAACTGAATTTGATCTGATTCGCTCTATTTTCTCCTTAAAAATCACAGTGCCATAATAATCTAAACCAAGTGTTGAGCCAAGACTGACTCACATAAGTCCAATCCCATAAAACATATTTACTGGAAAACCCACATATCACAGCGAGGGCAGGTTTCCTAACCCAAATAAATAGTTACACTATGGAAATCCAATTTATACATTAGTTTCACACAGTTTAGACTGATTTTTATTTTTTATTTTATTCCAGTAAAGCCATAACCCCGAGAAGAAACCTCGAAAGAAAGTTGATCTTGGGAGAGCACCCATTATGGCTAAAGCAGACTTCACCTTTTAAGCTAACTGTAAACCAGCTGCAGTGTAGCTTCTGCAACTGTCTTCCAAGTTACCTTTGGTGAAGCAAAAACAAAAAGTTAAAATGCAGAACTGTGTGCCTATAAATGCTAATTTAATTAAAACCCATGGAGAAAGAACTTTATTTATATTTTTAGGATGAAAAGGATCAAGGTTGAAGCAAAACAAATAAAAAGAAAAAGGCAAAAGGACTTGAAGTTTATTACTGTACCGTGCAAACGCCTGGAACTTTTTCGCATTTTATCAGGTTACAACCACAAACCTCACGATGTTTTATTAAGGTTTTATGTGATAGACCAACACAAAGTAGTACATAATTGCAATCTGGAAGGAAAATTATTCATGGTTTACATAGAGTTCTGCCATCAGCCTTTTGGCTTCTTCTCGGTTTAGGTGGACAGCCATGTCTTGATAGGTTTGCACATTATTCTATTTTTGGATGATGAATTAACCAGTTCTTCATTAGATGTTCCAAGCTTGGGGTATTGTTTTATGACCCTGCTTTAAGCCTCACCACAACTTTCTCTCTGACAAGTCTACTGTGTCTCTTGGACTCCATGACGCTGTTTCCTCACTAATGTTCTCCACCAAACCTCTGAGGCCTTCAAGGACAGCTGCACACTGAGGTTAAACTAGACACATATGGACTCTATTTAATAACTAAGTCACTTCTTAAGGTGATGTGTTGCACTTCATTTTATTCAGGGGATCAGAGTTAGGGGATTAATAGAAAAGCACACTGTGTTTTTCGGATCTTTCCTGGAAAAGAAAAGCTTATAACTCTCTTTACAACATTGCGCTACTTTGTGTTGGACCATTTTAAGACTTCCAATGAAAAACATTTGTTTGTTGTTGACAAATTCTGAAAGATTTCATAGAGCATGAATACTTTTTATGACCACGGCGAACATCTCATAAATTCTGAACAAAACTTCAGTTTAAAATATCCAAAACCATCCCTTAAAATTCAAGATTTCTTTTTCTCAAAGTGGGTAAAAAGGAATTGCTGGGGAGGTTCCCCCACCCTCAAAAAGTCTTAGTCAAACAGTAATATAAATGGCATTTGTGTATTGAATTTTTACAACGGCAGGATGATTTTAGACTGACTCCAAATTAAACAACAGTGGCTCTACTGAGTGGTGCAGTGAGTCACTGAAGGGTTTATGAGACAACAAAGAAGTCAAAACACATGCGCAAGGGAAAAAGTTTCGCAAGACATGCAATACTTTCACAGATTAAAAAAAAATAAGGCAGGCACTAACCAGCTGTGAACAAAACAATCGGTCATATCAAACCAACACAACTTATTATTTGTCTATAAAACAATGGATCACAGCAGGGAGGCAAAAAGTAAATCTCCCCAAGATCAAACAGTAGTCCCAGTTTATCTGCTAATCCGGGTTGAATCTGATGACAGTTGGTAAAACTTCTAAACATAACATGGTCAGTGCAGAGTCGGGCGTTGGCAGAGAGTCTCGGCTTTGCATTTCCGCAACACAAAATATATGAACCAGACATATCTCCAATGATTCTGGTTCTCTGAGCAGACTAACATCTGCAGGGCCATGTTTGTACAAGTTCTAATGAAAATTCCCCTCTTCTGCTTCCTTTTGTCATTTTGTTTGATATTTTTTTGATCATTAAAATTTCTGACTCTACGTTACATGGAAAAAGCAACCAAAGATTGTCGTTTCCTCCCATAAATCGCTGCCCTGAAATAAAACATTGCACATTGACCCTTATTTATCAGTCATTCTCTTCACATAGAAAACTATGTGAAGAGACATTTACTCAGGTCTCAGACCACGGAGGCTAGTTTATGTCAATGTTTATGTCGATCAAGCTGTGGTGGAGACTTATTACAGCACACGAGTGCAATATTTCAGCGGATTTCTTTATTTTGCGTGGTATATATAAGTAAAAATAAAACATAAAAAAACCTTTTAGCTTCTAAACAAGAAATCTTTATAGAAGCATGTAATTTCTCAGAAGGATGGTTGTTGTACAGTAGGATTCTGGAGTGTCTGATTTATCGCTGACTGTTCACACAGAACATTAAACACAAGACAGTTGGCAGCTTGAGATGTATAATTTCACACAGGAGGCAAACATTTCCTGGCTCACACAGATGATTTTTAAATGCAGAGTGATCATTATATAGTTTTTCTCTTGTAGAGTTTATTCTTATGCACATTTCTCCAAAATCTAAAACTGCTTTAAAAGAGGGGCACCTGGGGTTTGGAAGCCATAAGAGTACAGGCTTTACCAACATCATGGTTTTTTAGCAGGAAATCTGGGAAGTGACCATTTAGTATCCACAGGCTAAATGCGCTACATGTTACTATTAAAGCAGAGATACACCGTGCGGTCCTGCACAATTTTGAGCTGAACAAATGAACTACATTTGGTGCTCTGCAGCACAATGAACTACAGTCAGACAGTGTCAAGACTTCTTTCATCACTTCAAATATGTGACTCTATCATACTCATATTAGTCAGATGTGAAATTAGCAGAACAAAGTCACTTTAAAAACTACAGAATCTTTAGCTCATTTGTGTCACTAAATCTGTGGACAATCTCACTAAATCTTTGGATAAAAACGGGGCGTAGTCTCTACTTTAGGATTCTTTGCAGCTGCCAGATTTATCAACACCGGACCGTTCTCACACTGGGAATGTCCAGAATACACAAAGTTTCATAAATTAGACATGCAACTTGTCCTCCAATTATTCCTGTGCCCAAATCCACACCGGTCTCGGATAAATGAGCCTCAAAGTGTTTATGCAGCAGATGCAGAATGCATATATCAACATAGATCTATTGCCAGAAAAACAAACCAAAACTTAACCTTAAAGTCTGCATGACCTGCAGCTAAGTTTTTTTTCTTTTATATATTAATAGCTATTAATGATGGGAAAGCCCCAAGGAGCTTCTTTTAAAGGTTGTCAGAGCAAAAACCAACATCTGCCAACCACAGGAATCTAGAAACGCCAAACCAGCACTTTGTGACTGGCATAAGGAAGTTACACCCACTTTGTAATAACATGTTTGTGTTTGGTGAGGTGCCAGATGGGCAGCTGCCAATGCAGAGATGACAGGCTCATTAGATCATTCTGTGAGAAAACACCAGGCCAAGCAAAACTGCAATTATTTGTCTGAGGTTGGTGGTCAGGTCGCTTTACAGCTCATAAATCCAAATGAAATATAACTAACAGAACAAATCTCATAATGTGTTTCAACTCAAAAAGTAATTTTGATGAATCTGATTAATGATAGCAATTAGACTTTACAATCATTTTCAAATATGCTTCCATTTCTTATAAATCTTACAACAAGGTAATTATGGCGTACCATGCAATTCTAAAATACTTATTTCTTTTAAATCACTAATGTAATATTCAGGACATTACGGTGGCACAACACTGCTGCTGTTTGTACAGTAACTGTAGTTTTAATCAAATAAATCAAGCAAAACACGGTGAGGATAGTTGAAGAAAAATTAGCTTCAGTCACAGCAGCAGTACATCTTCCTGTGCTCCTCCACACCTGCTCAGGTCCATCTGTAATAATCTTCTGTCTCGACTCTGCAGGTGCACACCGGGTATTATACCAAGACCCACTTACCACAACCACATGCAGCAGACTGCTCCTATAGCTTGATTTCCACTTCTGTCACAGCCTAATGCTGTCGATGGAGCGCTCTCATGGAAAAATTTTGAAATTAAGTTTGGATTTGAAATTTTTTTCCTTTTTGTCAAAATTTACTTTAAAAAAATGAAATGGGACGGACAGATGGGTCCTTAAATTATTCAGAGAAATGGCCATATAAAGAAAGAAACTGACTATGGCGCACGTTTTGTTTTAACACACACAAGCAAAAATGAAACATAAAAGAGAGAAAACAGTTAAATTTGACCAATTATGTTTTAATTGGTTTCAGTTTTAAGAACAAATATTCTTATTCTTATTTAGAAGCAATAAAAGATTATCAAATAGCTATTAATGATGGGAATAGTCATCAATTACACTTTATCTGATTTTATTTTTAAGCATCTCAGTAAAACTTACAACAGCACACTTTAACTCTTCTTCTTCCTGCAGTTAGAACATCCACACCAAAGAGTGTTGTTATTTATGGTGTGTTCAGTGATTGGAAAAAAGACATTTTTCAGCTTGCAACCAAGTGGTCACTGGTCGGACAATTTCTATGTCAGCCTTTAGTTATCAGGCCAAACCTGCGCAATGCATAAGCAACTCCTCCACTATTCTGACAAATCACAGTCACGAGTCCTGGATCAGTGATGTCACCAACAAAAGGCATTTAACTCTCGAATTAACGTGGTTTTGCAAAGTCTAGCATGCAAGATGGGGAAAACAATGCTAAAGCACAGGCTACAACGAAGCCTCCATATATCAAATCAAGAGTCAGAAATCAAATAAAGCAGTCATGCAAAAAAAAAAAAAAAAAGGAAAAATCTTTGACAGCTTCATAAAACAACCTGCCTTGAAAAACAAACAGAATAATGGGGGAAATCAGCTCTTGGATGTTGTTTGAAATTCCTGCACAACCAGGTGACAAACAGCTGAAGTTACTGAGAGCCCCTTGAGACTTTCCCCGTTACTCGACATTCCTCAGATTGTCCCACTTCTATTTTAACAGCACCTTTGAAGAGCACAGATAAAATTTCTTTATATGTTTACCTTTCCTTCATCCCTGCCGCCTCCCTCCCCTCCCCTCCCTGCAGCACTTCACATTTTCTCTTCCCTCCCAGAAGACAAAGCAGGCAGACAGCTCTAATAAACAGTGGCACGAAGCCTTACAGTGAAGGCGTATGCCGAGGCAGCCCGATGTGATCAATTATCGAGTGGCCGATTCTCTTTAATTAGAGGCTTTAAGTATTGAGCTGAGCCTGGGTGGGAAGCTGAGAAGCAGCATGTAAACCAACCTCATTACACTGCAGTGATTCACCTCCCAGGAGCTGTGATCCACGCAGTGTTTACACCATACATTTGTTTCTGTGGTAACATATCGAGTAGAGGAATGGCTTGGTGACAGACCCAGTTTTTTTTATGTACCCCCTCCTCCTCTCTCTCCTCTGCTCCACTCTCCATTTTCTTTCTTTTACTCTCCCTCCCACTCACTGTTGAAGAGGCTGTCACACTGGTTTGCCTTTTGTTGTGGAGAGTCTGGAGAGGTAGCACAATGTGTCCTAGTTAAAGCAGTGCCCCATCTGCCCGGCATAATTAGACAATTATGCTGGAAGGATTCATCATTAATTCCTTTGTGGAGCCCAATTTCGCGCCACAAAGAGGTCTCAGGTTTAGTTTTTCTTTGTAAATCTGTGTTCATTTACTCCGGCTCGGATTATCATGATCAAGTATCGATACCGTGGCAACTCAGAGCAGGAAAATATTCTGCTAATATTGACTGGTTTGTGCTGTTGTCGAGAAAAGGCCATGGGGGAATACTGGCTGCTGTGTTGCACTGAATAAAAACAAGCAGCCAGGAAACAGTGGTGTGATTACACCGGCAGACAATCGACAAACGACCACACTTAATATTCTGGCTTGAGGTAAACCGATGAAATATATAACTTTGAATAATCTTAAAGCAATGTAATTAGGTTTGCAGACTAATTGTTTTAAATTGTCAGCTTAACAAGAAAGCTCAGTCAATCTATGGCTGCTTAATACTAGGAAGAAATGCAGTTGCTTTACTATTATTGATTTCTTTTGCCATTTACCCACATTTCCTTATTTGTTTCTTTCTTCCCTTCATCATACCGTTATTGCTACTGTCTGGAAGCTTTAGCATCACAATCAATGGAATCTATATAAGGTGTGGGCATCAAGGACAAGGAATCTCCATCCAACTGGCTAAACATATTATTGGCATGCAGAGTGTGAATGCATGGTGCTTAAAATATAATCATCTGCCAAATATTGCAGCCAAGCGATCATTTGAAATATCGCATGCGTTGAAATTGTGAGGACAACTGAAATTTGATATAAAATACAACTTTATCTGAATCATTATGATGGAAACCTAGAATGAACTGCTCACATTTTTGTAAATATCTAACCCAGTGTTTCCCAACCCTGGTCCTCCAGGCACACTGCCCTGCATGTTTTAGAAATGTCCCTGCTTTAATGCACCTCATTCAGCTGATTGCAGTTCAGCAAAGACCTGCTAATTGAAATCACCTGTGCTGAAGCAAGAAAACACCTAAAAAAATGCAGGGAAGTGTGCCTTTAGGACCAGGGTTGGGAAACACTGATCTAACCGCAGAGTGAGATCAAACCTGTCCTCTCATTACTGCAATTATTAACAGAGTAGAACTCAAACTACGGTGACTGAAACATGTGTTTTAATCACAGTTTCTTTTCAAATCAAACCAAAACAAATTTATTGTCAATTTATCAACAATTAATGTGTGCTATTTAATTATTGCGTAATTAAATAGCACACACACAAAAAAAAAAACACAACAGCTTTTTTCTTTAATCTACACCATGTTATTTTAAAATTCGCTAATTATAAGATCTTGGGCTAAGCGTAAGGACCTTCCATTAACTTTCTCGGTTCCCCTCACTATCTTGTGCACGGCCAACTTCTCTGCTATAAAATATTTAAAACAATTGTAGGGTTTGGCAGATGCTGTTGGTTCCTTTCAAGATCTAAGTACAGTTTTTCAATGAGGTGAGGTCATTGGAAAAACTGTACTGTATTGAAAAACAATGTGGACTACCGGTGTCGGTAGTCCACATTGAGCAAAGGTTTGACTTCCAGTGACCCACGACTGGCATCATCAGCAAATTTAATAATCAAGTTTTCATAGCTTGCAGAAACACAGGTGTGTATTTACTTTTAATGCACTGCAATATTAATTATAGTAACATGATGTGCATTATACTTTTAGTCAGTAGCAGGTTGTGACATGGCTCTTCACCCAGGGTGTTACTGATTCAAGGGTAGCTGTGAAACATTTGGCTAAAAATGATGATTGAAGTGTTCGTTGTTTTTAAAAAGATTCTAAGCTGAATTTTATTATCCACAGATTATTTATCCTGCACTATCTGATATTCATTAAAGCATAACTATTTTTGTGAAAACATTAAAAAGCCTTTTCATCAGCAAGATAACCTTATACAGAGTCAAGCATGAAAACAAAATCAAAGTCAAGTCAAACCTGGACTGAATTACTCTACCCTGATCACAAATTCCACAAAATATCATTGTGGTTTGAGAACTACGGCGAAACATTGTTTTTTTTTTTTGTTGTTTTTGTTGATTTTAAAGTCTTACAACTCAATCTTGTCACATTCTCAGGCGGAAAGACCGAGTTCATTCCTGCAAGGAGCTCCGTTGCTTCCAGTATTATAAATAAGAATATGTGAGCAGTTCTGACCTTTAGGAATTTGTTTTGGAATATAAAAACTGCAGAAAGGATTTAAACTCTCTGTCATGTTTTTCCAACCACTTTTACTACAAAAGGCGTATGTCTTAACTCATGAGGCCAGTGGTATCTGTACATTCTGCTGCATGTGGAGGTATGCGCAGCTTGATTTGTGGCTCCGAAATGTGGCAGCTGGCCAAGAAAAATCCACCCAAATACCAGGAGCCGAGCTTTCCCATAGATTACGATTTAAAATAGTTCAAAACCACCTACATCCAAAAGTCCGTTCAGTTACCATTTGTTCCTTAACATGATAACTTAGGATTTTTGTAGAGAGGTTTCTTGCCTGTAGTACATAACTTTCTTTACGTGTTTATTTATTATATATAGTGCATAACCAAAATTAGCTGAGAGGCTAAAGGTAACGGGTAGTCTGAGAGGAACCAAGATCAAAGTGGACTTCTATCCTCTCAAATCAATTTCAGGCTCATAAAAGTACCAGTGGTGTATGTGAGTTATATTTTATGAACTTTGGAACAGACATCAAGTGCATCAAATGGTTATTGGAGGCAGTGCAGCACCAATGATCTTCCCATGTGGAAGAAAAACCGGGAGCATAAAATATAAACCTGTTTCAGTGTGACAGCAAAATTAGGCAGTGAGAATGATCAAAAAAGTGACTTAAACCGCAATAATATGCATATTTTCTTCTTTTTTTTAATACCGTTTTATGGTATCACCAACTTTGTAGTCATTCTGCTTGGCATCAAAACTTCAGCGCAGGAGTAAAAGATGGAGCAATTCATGAACTGTGAAAAGAACTCTATGTAAAGTGAGTTACTTTTTAGAGGTAATTGCATGCAGTTTTCTATCTGTTGTTTATGACTGACCTGCTTCCAGTCAAAATCCTAAAGTGTGAACTCACATAACCGTTAACTGCTCACCATTTAGACCGAGAAACTCAGCTAGAGAGACATGTGGGAAGACATTTCACAATGTAGCTCAAATCTGATTAGAGCAGCAATCTAATCAGCTATGAATTCATCTGTGAAGACAAGCAAGCAAAGAGAAAATCACCGCAGAGAATTCGGTGTAATTATCAAAAAATCTCACAGTGGTACATTAAAATTCTAATTACGACATATTATCTTAATTGCTAAGGAGATGCAAATCAAAACAAGGTTAGCGCTGCTCCCTTAACATACAGGAGAACATGTGGTGGGAACCCTCTTCAGCATTCACAGAATCAGCTTGACTTGTTCGACATGAGAGGCTGTCATTTTGTAACGCTTCTCCCTCTTTGGGGGCGATAATCCTCGCTGAGAATATGCACGCAGGCGCAATCGTGCAACAATAACAAAGAACAAACATCTAATTGCCTCGCAAATCATGTCCTTTTATTGTATTAAACAAAATGTAAGTGAAAGATGCTCAAAAGGGCCCTAATTTTGTTGTCCAGAGAACTAGGAAGGCTTCCAAAATGAAACTTTTTCACATTTTCATGCTTGGCCAGCAATGCTGCTGTAAATGTATTCATGTACAGAATAAATCAAATACAGGAAAGGAGGAAAAAGTTCTCAAGAAACTGCAACTCCCTGGCTACACAACAAATTGTATGCCATAAATTGTATCTGACAGGTGCACACTGTAACTCTGCCGACATAAGACAGGTGGATGACAGCAGGCACAAGGGGTAATGGTGACAGGAGAGAACATGCCATTCTACAGATTTATGAGAGGGCCAGACCGAGGCCATCTATCAGTGGAGTCAATTGGCATCTAACATGGATAAGAAATGTTCAAATGAGGCTTTGGAGGGCTACAAAGTTGACAACCTAAACTAAAATGTTGAAGTGTGCTGAGATATACAATCTGATGCCAGCATCAAAAGGGGATCTCATTGTGCTTTGCAAAAGTATTCATAACCCTTGTAGCTTTCCTCTCTTCATCACATTACAACCAGAGACTTGAATGCATTTTATTGGGGTTTTATGTGAGAGACCAACACAAAAAAGTAGACTGAAAAGTGGAGGCAAAGTGATACATGGTTTTAAAAATATTTTACAAATAAAAATCTGAAAAGCGTGGTAACCAAACGCACTGAGAAGCCGTCTTATTAGTAGATTCGTTCTGTGTGTAATTTAATCTCAGTACAAATGCAGCTGTTCGCCGAAGGTCTCAGAGGTTTGTTAGAGAATATTAGTGAACAACTGCATCATGTAGACCAAAGAGCACAGCAAGACAGGTCAGGGATAAAGCTGCGGAAACGTTTAAATCAGAGTTAGGTTATAAAACAATATCCAAGGTGTTGACCATTTTATGGAGCAGTGTTCCCTCCAAAAATGGAAACAACTGTAAACACATTTGGTTAGCCATGGCCACCTACCTAAGCTAATCGGAAACGCACATGTGGGTCAGATTCCTTGGGAAGATGAAGTTTAAAATGGACAATCCTGGAAAAAACCTTTGGACATCAACACTAATGTCACAAAATCACTTCCAAAATAATTGCTAAGCTGAGTAGCATTATTTCAGACTTTTGACCAAATCAAACAGGTTTTGTCAGGTCACACCACTATGCTCCATTTGCTCTCACTTATGGGGCTTGGAATCTACAAGCACCGACATACATCAGAGAACTTTTACATCCACATGATCTCAGCAGATCCCTCAGATTATGTGACCAAGGCCAGCTGGTTGTGCCTCACAGGACATGGAAAACTAAAGGCGACAGAACCTCAGAGGTAGCCCTACCACGCTGGAATAGTTTGAGGTCGGTGGACACTGTTGAGCGTTTTAAAAACTAGAAACAAATCTTTTTAAAAATGCATTTGATCAACTATTTGATGTACTTTTCTATATGTTTTTAGGGTTATTTTATGTATTGCACTTTGTAATCTACATGCATGGAAATGTACTATATAAATAGAGTTTTACTTACCAACTAAACAAACAGCCAGAGCCACAACAAAATGTTTTAAATTAAAATTGTCTAGTCAAAGTACAGGCACAGAACCAATTAGAAGATTTGTGGCAAGACTTGAAACTATATGTTCACAGATGGTCTTCCAATATTCCAATGTGAACTATTTTGAGCTCTCATGGTTTAAATTTCATTGTCTAGATGCGTTAAAGAGCTGCAGCTGTAAATGCAGCAGAAGGTGGTTCAAAAAGTATTGCAGTTTTTAGTACAATTTGTTTAATTTCATTTAGGGGTAGCAGAGCAAAGGGAGCTGAATACAAATACATGCTGCAAACTTACTATTTACGCATCGATGCCACATAAGATACATCAAAATTTGTAATTTTAATGTGGCAAAACATAAAAAAATACAACTGGTAAAAATATTTCAGAAAATAGCTGTGAGCATGGTGCTTTCTTTTAATTTGAGTGGCTGTGCTTTGACTTCTCTAGAAGTTTTCACTCTGTAATAATTACAGTAATCAAGAGCTTAAACTAGCTGCAGTTTATTCTGAGCTCTCAAATTCTTGACGGAAAATAAAGTGGGTGTAAAGCACGCTTTTGCTGAAATATATTGGAGTTTCTCTTCCATTTGGCTTTGGGGATGGCGGTTACCCCTTCTGTAAATTGAGTTTCTTGTTCTCACTTTCTCCTCGCACACAGTACAAACACTTTCACAGACGCATACAGCCCTGCCCTCGCTGGACAGGAATGAATGGAGACCCCAGGAGTTCCCTTTGGCCCAGGCCCTGGGAGTGTATAGCAGAACCGACAGCTCTGATCGCTCCTGAGAAAGCAAAAGCTGCTCGGGGATAGCTTTACAATTCTCAGGGGCTCGAATAACCTGATCTTGAACTGATTCTGAGCTCTGATCCTTTTTGGTATTGGGTTAGGAACGTGTGAAGGGGCCTGTTGAATGAGCTCGCTGAATATCAACATCCTCGCTCCGTGTTGCTCCGTTGTGGCAGATTGTTTGACTTGATTAGTCTCTCCCCAAGTGTTAGACTACCCAACGTCGGGCCCTCCAGACACCAGTATCAGTGTGTCCAAGAGGAAAAGTGTTTTACCAAGTCTCGAGGTGGAGCCCATTACCCTGAGTGAGAGCACTGTAAGTTAATAGGATTTGCTCGCGATCAAGAGACTGAGCTATTTCCTGAGGCTGTTACAGGCCAAAGCACAAAAATAAATGTTCCTTTATTCAACCCTATTAAGCTTCTACCTCCCCAAAAAATACACCCTACCATCAACCACCCTAACCCCACCCCTACTTTTTCTCCTTCTTGGGGTATCTGTTTTTTTGGGGAGGTTTTTTTGTTGTTGTTGCAGGAGGTTGTGCCTTCCCTCTACTCTCTCTCTTTCTTTTCTAACAAGCGAGCAAAAGCGAAAGGTTGGCACTTTTTCTCTAAAGGAGCCATTTGTTCAGGTGAAAATGAAACTTGCATGGTAAGCAAAGTGAGGCTTGCTTTTGGACAGGGGCAGAGGGGATTCCAGATTAATCACAGGCCTATACGCCATGCAGATATTCATTGAGGAGGAGTAATTGCTAAGGGGCTTTATGTAATGTATTCTCCCCATGAGGTAAAACCTTGTAGGAGTGAGGAAGGATAATAGAGTAAGAGGATCATATAAAAATGTTTGCTGCTCCAACCTTTCGCTCCGAGCTTAACCCTGACCTCGGATAGTAATTACAGAGTTACAGAGTTAATTGCCGACTGATCTGAGGAAGAAGATCCATCCTGTTCTACTGCGATGTCAACTGGGCTTAACCACCTCCTGTAGAAGGGTGATTTTTCACTACTACATCAGCGTTTCTGAATTCTTTGAATTTCCCTGTTTAAATAAAAAAATATGACTTATAACTACTTTTTTACACAAGTCCTTCAAACAAGGACTTGTGTAAAAACACAAGAGACAACAAGCTAGGGACTGGTTTCAGGTATTGAAGTAGTTAAACCACAAATTATTCGTGCTCCACGCTTTAAATCAAGTCTGTATGTATAGCACATTTCAGCAGCAAAGCAATTCAAAGTGTTTTACTCAATAAAAACATAACACAACAACAAACAAAACAGAAACATTACATTAGAGTGGCAAAATAAAGACAAGTAATAATAAGAACAAGTTGCAATCCAGAACAGAACATTGAATCAATGTTCAAGTTATTATGAATCAAAAGTATCAGCCTTGATTAAGAAGGAACTCATTGTTTCAGCAGTAATGTAGTTTTCTGGAAGTTTGTTTCAGATTAGTGGAGAATCTAAATTGAATGCTGCTTCTCCATGTTTGGCTCTGACTCTGGGAAAGCAGAGTTGATTTGAACCAGAAGACCTGAGTGGTCTGGAAGGTTGATACATCAAGAAAAGGTCTTTAATGTGTTTTGGTCCTAAGCCATTCAGTGATTTATAAAGTAATGAAAGTATTTTAAAGTCTATACTCTAAACAACAGGGAAGCAGCGTTCAGGATCAGCTGTGGCTGTCATTTTAAGCAGACCTGCGAAGACACTGCAACAGGTCTTAAACCTACTTTTATTACACTAAGACGTTTCTTTTGGGATATGAGAACGGTCTCTGTAAAGATATTAAAAACAATGTATCAAAAGTTTAAAAAAAAAAAACGCAATACAACAATTATGTACACCCTTCTTAGTAGTCAATGGAGAAATCTTTATTGGTATTAGAGCAATTAAACTTGCTTTTTGTGTTTATATCCTTCAAGGACAAACAGGTACACACTATGGATGGATGGATTTTGTGTTATGGACAGGTGTAGAGGTTAATTTCAGACGATTAAAATGTATGTCTGAAAGAAAGTATGTCTTGACAAATCTGTAACTAGCTGGTGCAAATCATAACTTCCGCCCCTGCTAACGTTGACACAGATCTGCGTCCTTTGGTGAGCACGACAGGCTGTAACCCCAGACAGAAAAAGCACATTACACTACATAATAAGGCTCTATTTCCTCTGGATTTGTTTAAACCCTAAAGAAAGAATGAAACCGGTGTATTTCACAGTAGATCTAAGTGCCGCTCACTCAGGAAACCTGAATGTCTTCAGTGAGTCAAATAGTTAAGTTGAGCCGGAGCTGCCATAAACCCGGTGGGAGAGCTTGGAATAATCTAGGCGATGTTAATGATGCAATTTATATGTGAGGGGACCGGTGTTTGGCAGGCTGTTTCCGTCTGAACGGGCTGCACAACCCAGCGAGCTCCCAGCACCCCCCGCTAGATGGAGGGGGTGGAGTAGGAGGAGGATGTCAGAGCCCATGTGAAAAGAGGGAGCGAGCGAAGCACTGATAAGAGCCATTACTATTAGTGTCTGTCTGTCACCTGCTGTGCGTCATCCAGCCTGCTCTCTCTCCACATGCGCCCCATCCCTGTCGCTCCATCCCCGATCCGTTTTCCTGAGGCACATCACTTCAAATTTGCACTCACCTACACATTTTTCCACCCTGTCAAGGATATACTCGGTTGGCTCGACAACTGAGCCGGGCTGAACTTTGAAAACTCCTGCGAGCTCTGTTTCAAAACAGTTGTGAATTAGCGAAGGTGCAGACATCTGCCAGCATTTATTCAATAAACACAACAGAAATAGATGCAAACGAATTGGCAGAAGAGGAAAAAATACTCGACTCAGAGAGTTTTTCATGTTTTTCCAGGCCAACACAAAGCCTAATTTGGTATTTCATTTATTGCTTGGCACAACTCTACAGCTCCTTAAACTTATGAACTCGGGAGAAATGAACAGTAATTGCAGGCTGTTCTTTATTTTCTTAAAACCTTTTTAAGCAAAATATTTAAAGCTGTTTTTCCTCAGTTGCTATGCAACACTTCAACCGCAAGAGTGGGAGCATGCTGAGAATGTGCCAAATAAATACTACTGCCACAGGCATTCTGCGGGGAAATATGAGAGAGGGGCATTATTCAATACTTTTATGAAAATGGAGGGCGGTCGTGTAAAATGCACAATCATTCGCTCATTCAGCCGTTACTTGACCTGTGTGAGCAGATAATCCCAGTGGTGGTTTGTTTAATGAAACATTGTTTACAGTCTCAGACCAATCAACAATAATCTGTGCACATAATTTACACATTTCTGAAGTTCCTGCCTTTAAAGGGAATAGCAAGACTTGTCTGCAAAATCAGACTTATTTGGATACATTATGCCACCTTTAGAACAACATTTCATGCTCAGTTTTTCTGTGTACTTTTCTAATTTTCCTATTTAATCAAAATAAAATTAGTTATTACTTTAAATGTATTTGCATTTTCCCCCTTTTTCCTATTTATTACAATGTTTTTGCTTAAATTTATCCTTTAAATGTGCGTGCTTGTATTCTGTAGGTGCAGCAATGACCTCACAGAGTACAACTTTCATCCCAAGATGATCAATTGAGTCTTAAATTTGGAAAAGATTAAAACAAGGCTGACCTACAAAGTGCTACCAGTTACCTGCAATGTCCATGTACCTGCAGCACAGCAGTCAACACTAAAGGGCTGAATGTTGAGCTACTGTGTCACGTTTTCTTGATTGACTTTCGCTTCAGTTCTTTCTTCATAGTTTAGAGTTCACTGGAGACAAACAGGTTGAGCACCTCATAACTGAAATGCATCCAGTGCTTCCAAATTTACATTAAGATATCAAGAAAAGTGTTTGTCATTTCACCCCTTCGCCATTTGGTATTTTTGCAGTTTTGGACGTTAAATTCACAATGTTTTTTTGTATATTAAATTTAGCTGTAGAGCAGCTGAAAACAATTGTGAAAAATAAACTGATATGCAGTTGTTTAAGTAGATCGTTTACAGTTGCAACAAGGAAGTAGGACAAATTTGTAGCACCTGAATATTATAAATGGAGTTGTAAATTGACAAATGGTGTAAATTGCATCAAACACAACAAAATTTGCTTATGTTTGCTAAAGCCAGCTGATCAGATCAGGTGTTCTGCTTCTAGTGATGTCATCAGCCCAAGTCCTCACAAAGCAGAATTGATTATGTATTTCTTTGGTATTAAAATCCTACTGTTGTAGTCCATACTTCATCACTCAGCTATATTTCTACATTTAAAGGGGAAACATATACACCACTAGATATTATCTTTAAATACAGAATATTTAAGAGCCAATACAGCATACTAACTGTCCTGCTTTAAACATCTTTCAGTAATTTTACTAGTGAATGCTGCCAGTTTTGTAGACTTCCCTTTTAACAAGTCCTGTCAGATTGCTCTCAAAGCTTGGGCTGGAGCCTGAGCAGCAGTACAAAAGCCACGCAAGAAGCAGGAAACTCTACGATACAGCCTTCCTTCCCGAGCCGGGAACCAAGAACTCAAAGCAAGGACGTGTTACACGAGATATCACATTCAATTCCAGTGCCAGCCTGTGAGGCAAGATGATACAAGTTAGTGTGTCTGTCTCCCGAGCCCTCAATGTTAATCAACACCCTTTTCCAATGCATACTTATGAGTTACAATCTACTCCCCATGTCTTCCCTTTGGCAGCTTAAATTAAGTCGCAAATTTGATGGCAAATTAACTTCAACAGGGATGTTGATATGTCACCTATACGGCAAACTGTGTGGATTCTTGCTGGGGCAACAAAAATATCCTGCATCTGACAGGAAAATTAAATCAAGGTAATTATTTTGTGCAAAGAAACAAGGGTGGGGGGTGCTGTAGGTCATGCCTGTCGGATGTTAATGACAAAACCTTGCGTAATCGCTCAGTCAACCTTTATCGTCGGGATCACAGAGCTTGAGATCAAATGAGTGCTAGTATTAGCTGTGACATACAGTCACAATACAGTTGTGGTGGGGGGAACACATGCTCCAGCAGGGTGTGTAAGCGTGTGAGTGTGCAAAAGGGGAGGTGAATGTGGAACCAACTGAGATCTCCTCACTACATCATTGAGTAAATGGCACCGCAGACATGAGCTGCGACTTCACAGCTGCCTCATGGCGGGTGACATTGAAGCCCACGCATGAACACACCGCTCATCAAAGCGAATGAGGAGTTCTTCGCTTCTGCTGCTTATGCCGAGGAAAAACAATGGCAACTACCCCCCCCCCCCCCCCCCCCCCCCCCCCCCCCCCCCCCCCCCCCCCCCCCCCCCCCCCCCCCCCCCCCCCC